>JADRCH010000300.1:704400-730645 GCA_019843965.1 Rhynchomys soricoides
GAGGAGGAGGAGGAGGAGGAGGAGGAGGAGGAGGAGGAGGAGGAGGAGGAGGAGGAGGAAAGTCTTAATAAGCTATAATGTCTATAAACTACAAAAATTGACCAGCATGGCACAATAGCTCTAGGGTACAATAGTGGCATGCATACTTTGGTTGTAACCAATAGCTCTCTAATTGGGCTTAAAACTGGCTCAACATGAAGGAAATTATGCCAGGTTCTGGAAACCTAACCAACCACTCAGGTCTAGCGAAGTCTTGGTAAAGAGCCTACAACCACCACTTTACAAAACCAGCATAATCCCCAACTACAGTCTAAGTATTTGTCCTTACACCCACAGATAAGTGTGGTCCTCACCCCTCATCAAGGAAAATTCTCTTTGCAACAAACAAACAGCGACCATTACAGAAAATCACAATCAATCCAATGCAGAGTTATGGAGCCCAGTCACAGTGGATACATCTACAAAGCATCTCCTGCACTACAACTCAGGGAACTTTGCAGAGAGGAGACAGAGAGATTATAAGAGTAGAAGGATGAGGAAATTTGCTGTGAGATTGTCTCTTAGTAATGTCAGAAGCTACATCCATAAAATCTCATCAACGTGATTGCCTAAATGTGAGCTGAACAAGGACCACAGTAGATATGCCAAAGTGAATGAGGGAAACCTTACCCAAAATACAATAGGCAATGGAGAAAAGCTAGAAACAGGAGATGTGATCTTCCTTCAGAAAGAGCACACCAACTGGTTGTCCAGTGCCAAAGGGTCAGCCATGGAAACATACATACAAGTAATATTAAGCACACTGAGCAGGTTGTATTTAGAAATATATATGTATGTTTACATACATTATACATGTAACAAGCATAACATGAAATTTAATTAAAGAGAAGCCATAAACCCAGAGTCTGGGAGTGAACTTTTGTGAATACAGTCCTGTCCTTCACTCAATTGCCTCTTCTTTTTCTTTCAAAATGACAGATGCCACTGTGTACTTTGCCAAGGACTTCTTGGCAAATGGGGTGACTGTGGCCATATGCAATAGTACCTATTAGGCGGGTCAACCTGCTGCTGCAGGTGCAGCATACCAACAGACAAATCACAGCAGATAAGCAATACAAGGGCATCATAGACTACATGGTTCATATCCCTAAGGAACAGGGAGTCCTGAATTTATGTCATGAAAACCTGGCCATTGTCATCAAATACTTCCTCACATAGATTCTCAACTTTGCCTTCAGACATAAATACAAGCAGATTTCCCTAGGTGGTGTGGACAAGCAGACCCAATTTTGGCACTACTTTGCAGGGAACCTGGCATCAGGTAGTACCGCTGGGGCCATGTCCTTGTGTTTGTGTACCATCTTGATTTTGCCAGTACAGGTCTAGCAACTGATGTGGGGAAAGCTGGAATTGAAAGGGAATACAAAGACCTTGGTAAATGCCTGCTAAATCTTATGGGATTAAAGGCCTGTATCAAGTCTGTAATGTGTCAGTACAGGACATTATCATCTACATCTTCATCAGCTGGATGATTGCACGTTCTGCTCTGCTGTTGCTGGCCTGACTTATGATCTCTTTGACACAGTCTGCCACCTTATCTACACCATGTGAGGCCTTATGATGATGCAGTCAGGATGCCAAGGAACTGATATCATGTATACAGGCTCCTGGGACTGATAGCAGAAGTTAGCTCATGATGAAGGAAACAAGGCTTTCCTTCCCCCATCAAGGGTACATGGTCCAATGTGTGCGTGATCAGAGGCAAGAGTAGTCCCTTACTGGTCTTGTATGATGAGATATAGGAGTCCACATAATAATGTCCTAGGCGTTCTCCTTTAGAACAGGCATGTTATATAATATACCATATCTTGAACACTACAGACAGATTGTCTGTTTTATCAATAGCAACTATTTACTAGTTAGAAAAATAGGAAGCAATCATATTCATCTGAGCAGTTTTCTCTTAAATCCATTTCCATAATGATAGTAATTATGGAACTCAATTATATTTTTTGTTTCAATCACTCCTGATAATAAAAACTGAAAAAATTCTAAAAAGAGGCCATGCAAACATTTTTAAAAATACTAAGGGTATTTGGGAGAGTTTGAAAGGAGAAAGGGAAGGGAGAAATGATGTAATTACATTATAATCTGAAAAATAGATAATTTAAAAGAGAGGCCCATAAAGATAGACCACTCTGAGTGAAGTTACCAGTTCCTAGTATTTTGGCTGGTGCTACCCATGATTGACAAGAAGGGAACCGAGGTGGCTTTGCCTCCCTAGCCACATTCAGAAAAAAAAAGTGATGACCTTTAGTTCACACATACAGTTCAGAGATTGTGAAGGAAGTGTGAGGAGCCCAGGAAAACCTGGGTTGTGTCCACAAGCACATTCAGAACATTTCCTAAAGAAATTCTGGAAAACTTAGGGCACTCAAACACTTTATATAATGACAGAGAGCAGCTAATAAAATAAATGGGTATTTGTGATAAGAGGGAGAACAGAACAATGTGCACACATTGTTTTTTATTCAGACAATATCAGTGAAAGCTAAAAGAAATCATAGCCATATATTTCTTTCCGTACCCATTTAGTACTAGGATAGAGTAATAACTCTTGTGTAGTCCAGAAACTGGACATTTGCCTGGGATTTTTCTCAGTACTCACATCATTTTGGTTATATTTTATTATTGACACAGGCAATATTTATGTTTTTCCTCATAATTTTAGTTTTATAAAGTGCCTTATGTGAACACATTAGACAGCGTACTACAATCTGATCTAAAGCCTGATGGGGTTTACTTTTGGGTTTTTTCTGATTTGAGGAAGGGTTTGTATGCAGCTCAGGCTAGCCTCAAACACTTTCTGTAGTCCAGAGTAGCCTATGAGCTCTTAATCTACAGTCATGGTGCTAGGGTTATATGTAAACCATCATACGAGGTTTCCAAACATTGCTTTAAATTGCACAGCATTTCTCCTTAGTTTCAGAACAGATATAATGTATTATGTACATTTAATGTTATCCTCTCTGTCTAGCAGGAAAATATACTCTTGATCAGCTTTTTAGATTGGGTATTCCTTACATATTAGGACTTCAGTGGCCAAATTACATGATAAAAATAATCATCTGTCTTAGTCAGGGTTTCTATTCCTGCACAAACATCATAACCAAGATGCAAGTTGGGGAGGAAAGGGTTTATTGAGTTTACACTTCCATGCTGCTGTTCATCATGAAAGGAAGTCTGGACTGGAACTCAAGCAGGTCAAGGAGCAGGAGCTGATGCAGAGGCCATGGAGGAATGCTGCTTACTGGCTTGCTTGCTTCTCATGGCTTGCTCAGCTTGCTTTCTTATAGAACCAAAGACTACCAGCCCACAGATGGCACCACTCACAAGGGGCCCTCCCCCTGTGATCACTAATTGAGAAAATGCTTACAGATGGATCTCATGGAGGCATTTCCTCAACTGAAACTCCTTTCTCTGTGATAACTCCAGCTTGTGTCAAGTTGACACAAAACCAGTCAGTACAATTAACCCCTTGTCAACTTGACACACAAATATATCACTATTAAGCTTCAACCCTTACTTTCTTATTCATTCCCAAGATCTAAATAACTTTAAAACCCCCATAGTCTTTGTAAATTCTTACATATCAGAATTTCAATCCCTTTAAAAATATCCAATCTCTTAGAATTCAAAGTCTTTTTACCATTATAAGTCTCTTAACTGTGGGATCCACTAAAATACCTTCTTCAAGAGGGAAAATATATCAGGGCACAGTCACAATCAAAAGCAAAATCAAACTCCAACCATCCAGTGTCTGGGATCCACTCACAATCTTCTGGATTCCTCCAAGGGCTTGAATCACTTCACCAGCTCTGCCCTTTGTAGCACACACCTTGTCTTCTAGGCTCCAGATGCTTGTACTCCACTGCTGCTGCTGTTCTTGGTGGTCATCTCATAGTACTGGCATCTCCAAAACACTGCTGTTTCCCACTGCAACTAGACTTTACCAACAGCCTTCTATAGGCTCTCTTCATGGTGCCAAGCCTCATCTCCTTTGCCTAAGCCCTTCAGTCCTGGGCCATCAGTTGCAACTGAGGCTGCACTTTCACCAATGGCCTTCTGTGGCCTCTCACAATGCCCAGGCCTCAGCTGCTCTTCATGACTCCTTCATGCCTTCAAAACCAGTACCATCTGGGTGACTCTTACACATTACCAAGTACAGCCAAAGCACAAGGTACAACCTTGGCTATATCTGGAACGCAGTCTCTGTGCTCTCAGAAAACACTTCTCAGAAGATTTCACCTCAATGATGCTGGTCTCTTCCCAAACACCGCCAATTTCCCAGCTTCAGCCAGCCAGCATCAATAGTCCCAGCAATGAAAAGTTTTTGCTTTAGTAGTTCTGGTATCTTGTAATTCACAGCTGATCCTTCAGCCCCAGCTAACCAAAACCATAGAATCTTAAATCAAACTAGCAATGGCCCTGATAAGAGTTTTTAATCTTCCCTCTGAAATTTCACAAGCGAGAAAAGCAAGGCCTTTCTGCACTGTTCTCAATATTATCTTCCAAGTTCCTTCACAACATCCCACAAAGCTCTTAACACTGAATGGATCTTCTAGCCCAAAGTTCCAAAGTCCTTCCACAGTCCTCCCCAAGACATGGTCAGGTTTTCACAGGAATACCCCATTATGCTGGTACCAATTTGTCTTAGTCAGGGTTTCTATTCCTGCACAAACATCATGACCAAGAATCAAGTTGGGGAGGAAAGGGTTTATTGAGCTTACACTTCCATGCTGCTGTTCATCACAAAAGGAAGTCAGGACTAGAACTCAAGCAGGTCAAGGAGCAGGAGCTGATGCAGAGATCATGGAGGAATGACTTACTGGCTTGCTTGCTTCTCCTGGCTTGCTCAGCCTGCTTTCTTATAGAGCCCAAGACTACCAGCCCACAGATGGTACCACCCCCAAAGGGCCCTTCACCCTTGATCATTAATTGAGAAAATGCCTTACCGCTGCATCTCATGGAGGCATTTTCTCAACTGAAACTCCTTTCTCTGTGATAACTCCAGCTTGTGTCAAGTTGGCACACAAAACTAGCCAGTACACCATTTAACCAAATATCAGCAGTTCTTTTGGTCCCAGTGCTGCATATGACTAAGAAATATACATATGATCCCAAGACTTGGAATGACCTCTGCAATTGCAGGAAAATTTGAATTTGTTCTCCTTTAGGTGCATCATATTCTAGTATTATATTATGTGGATTTATTTTTAAAAATACTACATATTCTGTATGGAAATTCCAGCCTGAGTGAGTGTGACCCAAACTCTTTTTCCACAATGATGCCATATATTCTCATTTAACAACAACAAAATAATTGTTTGCAATTTGATAATATGATCCAAACATGGGGAAGGAGTCTGTTTAGGGTACAGTGTAAACTACAGTGTACAGGGTACACTAATGAATGTCTTTCTTCTTGGGGATTTTGAGTTTTAGAATGTAATTCCTTAGAGCTACAGTACATTCTTTGTATAATTAGAAGATGTTATCTTACAGAGAGACAAAAGGAAGTCTATAAAGTTGAGACACAGCTGAAGAAAGCCCCTAACACCACGGTCTATCAGTAAACAAGAAAACATGTTTCTAACAAGGATATAAGGCAGCCTTAGTGGCATGCTACAAACCTTTCTACATCCATGGGTCAAATCACTATGAGGATTTCTACTCCCCTTCACAGCAGAAAGCTTAAAATTAACATTAGGATTTGAGAGACTTAAAAGTTCCCAACTATTTAGGTACCTGCAATGGAAATATAGGTCATAAAGGATGTTCTATGAATATACTATTTATGGATTTTTCCTAGAATCTACTCAGTCACTGAATGCTGCAACAATCAGGTTTCATAAAAAACACTTGCCTTCAGTGAATTACATATTGCAGGTCTTCAGAGGTTTATACAATATATGGTATATTGATATCTCTTCAGAGTGGGAGTGTAAATTTCTATTCTCCACCTTGTTATATTCTGAAGATTGATTGCTATAATGAATATGGCTTGATAAACCACATGAAAATAACAGTGTCATAAGGCATGTCCTGTTCAGCATCGTATCTTTACTAGTTCACAATCTGTCTTTGTAGAAGCAAGGAAATATACCTCAACACCTACCCCTATGCAAGCTGTAAAATCATCTTTAGTATTTCTCTACTGTGTTTCTGGAAAAGAGAAAAGAAGTAGAGAGTTCTGTGGTTAGAAGATTTCCCGTAGCATAGATGAGAGATGCTCAGGGTCAGGGAATGCAGGCAGTGAAGAGGGGATTGGTTTTGACCACTGGGTTGAATAAGTGAATGGACTAAAATAATACTAACCATATACACAGTGAAGAGGGAGAGAGCACATTACTTTCTGTGATGTACTGATGTTGTTATAATTGAGAAAATCTGATGAATACCTCTAGAACTGTTCTCAGTCTTCCTGATGCTGTGACTCTTTAATACAGTTCCTCATGTTGTGGTGACTCCCCAACCATAAAATTATTTTCATTGCTACTTCATAATTGTAATCTTTTCTACTGTTATTTATTTCAATGTAAACACCTGTGTTTTCCAATGTTCTCAGACTACTACCCTTCTGAAAGGGTCATTTGCCCCTTAAATCACCAGAGCCCACACATTGAGAAACACTTCTCTTTAAGAACGCTATGTAGGTGATTCTTGGATAACAAGATAAAAGTTGTGCAATAAGTGACAGTTGATCGGCAGTAGAAGGGAATGTATGTGGTTACCACTACGAATCATATTAAAGTACCACTGAAAATGTGTTGGCAAGCTAGGAACAAAGCATAGTGCTCGGGGAGTCAAAAATGACAGCTACATCTACAATTTAGGATAAGTTGATATTAATATTCTGTGTTCAGAAGTAGGAGTTTAAATGTGGAAAGAAATCAGTTAGAGCCAACATTTAAAACATTGTGATGTCTTTAATAAGATTATTACAGTGGAGGTGGAAGCCCAAGTATACCTTGAATATTCCATCAAGTAAATGTAATACATTTTTAACACATTCAGGGAACGATGTCGTCATTTATCTTTCTTGTTTTCCCTTTTCTTTTCTGTGCCAGAGAACAAGAACACATAAAGGTACAGACAGTGCTTTAATGCGGGGTTCTTTTTCCTTTATTACTTGTTTTAAAAATCCTAGCACATACTGGAAACTGGTACCAGAGTTTACTTTCCCAGCATTGAGTTAAGACAGTAAGTTTAATTTCTCTCTCCAAGCGGTCAATAAATCTCAAATGGAAGTGGAAGCCAAGTATAGTGCACAGTTGTTTATTTCTAACCAAATAAGTTTGTTTCTTGGTTCTCTGTTTCATGCTTGAAGAGTACAGTTTAATTTTGTTTTAACTATTAGAGATAGTGGCTGTTGCTGTTTCAATTTATGGAACTAAAAGTTTAAATAATTCCAAATGACTTACTCTAAAAAAAGGGGCAGTACTATTTTACATTGCGACAACTTCAGAAGACAGATTTTAAAATAGAGTACTGTCCACTAAATAAAGTCAGCATCAACAGTATAAATAAGAAAAAAATAGTGCATTAAAAATGTTTATAAAAAGTAAGAAAAATTCATGATCTGATTGTTAGACCTTGGGAATAAAATATTTATCCTGTTTGGTACAAAATTTGTTATCTTTTAAGTCAAAACAAATGTCATTAGATTTTCTGAATTCTGTAGTTTTAAATTTTCTCTCTGGTTATCGGCAACAGGGGAAAAGCTTACAAGGCCTTAAACCTACACAAAGAACTGTAAGCAACCTGGGCAAGCTGGGAGTAGAAGAGACAGCCCTCCCAAAGGAAGAACACACCAATTGGTTGTCCAGTGCCAGGAGATCAGCCCTGAAACATGCAAGTAAAAGTATATGAACTAGAAAGGTTATATTTAAGAATATATATAATATTTATATATATTTATATATAATATATTATTTATATTATCATTATTATAGATCATATATAATATACAAACATATATATACATGTACCATTAGTGAGATAAGAGACCATGGATTTGAAGGAGGGTAGAGAGGCATGTATGGCGGGTGGGTTGGAAGAAGGAGAAGGAAGGAAGAAATGTAATTAAATTATAATCTCAAAAATAAAATTAAAAATATTTTGAAAAATACGACTCAACTCATTTAACTGAATAATGAACACTATTTTTCCTTTCTAAAATTTGGTTTCATGTCCTTCATGTCAACTTTCACTACAAATGACAAACCCATTCATCATATTCCTCAAAATTTATTACTTCTGACCCTTAGTAGACTTTAAAGTTCAGATATTTGGGAGGTCGTTTATAATATTATTCAATAATCCAATTCTAAGTTTGCTTATGAACTCTGGTATAATTTATTTGTAATTACTAAGAGATGGTATTCTCTTTTCTAGTTGTGTTTACATCTGAAAGTGAACAAAAAATTACTAAATGTTTTGGAAGCAAAATTAAGACAATGTTAACATTGATCAGTAAAAATGCATGTCTTGGATCATAATGTATAATGGGTGCACACTATTGAAACTTGGAAGCAAAATAAATTATTAGGTCAAATCCTGTTTAATATCACAGACAGACTATTCAATTTACTAATATTACAATTTATTATTAACATAGCTTATTTGAAGGTATTAGAGTCAGTAGTTATAAAAGAAAAGTTGAACCCAGTATAAAACCAAAGTAATTACAAGTTATTTTCCATTTCATTTTACCTGATTGTGTTTTACTCTCTCATATATGAAGTATGCTGACAGCTTAAATATGTCATGACAAGATAGGTATACAGATGTCAGCGTACAGATGTTTCTACTTACTTGCTATGTGTGTGCGGTCTAAGCACCACGTGAACTAAAAACCATAAAAAATAGCCATGACCCAAAGAATCAAAAGAAATACCAAAATAAGGACATCTCTTAGAGTGACATGGTTATGTTCATAATAAAATATTCACTCTTCTTTTCCCTAAGAAATTTACATCTCAAATGCCTATATTTCAGAAGTAGGGTGGTCGAAAGTTAAATTCCAGGGAAGTAATAGACCTTAGCTTCTAGAGGCATTAGCTGTTATCTTAGTTTAAGTGGGAGTTTTAGAGACTTTCTAGAAAAAGCTCACATGTGTCTGTTTTAGCAGTCATTTGAAAGAGATATGAGAAGAGGAAGAACCCCCCCCCACACACACACAGTAATCTGTTCACAGGGACCAAAATCCACAATGAGAGCAATGACTGTTCTGTCACTGTGTCAAATCAAACTCTCTTCACCTATACTCGAAATAAGCAGTGTTCTCCCAGTGGAGGAAAACTCAGATAATTTACCCACAGGTCTGCTGTCTAATGAGACAGCTAAAGGAGGAAAAGCCAAGGAACTTTCAGGAGTATTTATTGTTGTAAGTACAACTTTTAACTTCTAAAAATGTGTTCTTTAGTTCCTCCTGCTCATACGCTCTTTGGGGAGAGATCTGCAGCAAATTCAAAGCCGGAAGGCGCAGGCTTCGTAGCTCGTGTTTATCCACTTGCTTTTCATAGAGCTGTCCAGAGTGCTCTTCCAACAGTAGAAATGTCGCGTCTTTTACGCATCGTTGACTTGTTATAAAATTCTTAATGCCATCACCACTTGTTCATAAATCACAATCTTTACTCAGAGTCAAGAGATCAAATTGCATATTTATTAAAATTAGCAAAAGTAACACTTTAAGTCCTTAGAAGGGTGATCCTAATGAGACTAGAAGATAAGTAGACACCATGTAAATTTGATTATAAGCAATAAAGGTTATCCATCCAAAGTCTAGCTATCAATTCAAAACCAAAAAGAAAGAAAAAGAAAAAAAGTAATTGAAAGAACTGAGTTATTTCTTAGGATCCAAAAGAAACTTGAGCTTATCCTTAGAAATAGCTGAACACCAGCACAGAGTAATGTGTTTTGAAAGTCCTAGCACACTCCAGAGTTTGTAATGGAAAGGCCTTGGGGAAGATCCTGGAAGTGAAACAACAGATCCAAATTTTGTTTCGAACTTCTTGTTCAGTAGCCATAATCCTAGAATACCAATTAGCTTTCTCAGGACAAGTCTCCTTTCAGAGCCACATTACAAAAATGACACATTAAGATTATTACTATAATGCAAGGAATGTAAAAAAAAAGAAAAGAAAAGAAAAGCAGAAACCAATTCCAATGCTGACAGAAGATTGTCTAGTACGCATTAGTTCTCATAGATGGAGCATACACCACATCCAAGAGAGCCTAACCGTTGCTTCCAAGGACCCCAAAGACTCCTTGAACTTAGCCCTTTTAAAATATATTACTCCCAGAGCATGACATGGGTATTATGGCTTAGAAGACCTAGTATGTCCTTAGAATTCACTTTAATGATTTTTAAAGCAACTTTATATTTGGGATGAGTGATAAATTTTCCACTATTTTTGTCTGGTTTTACAGAATAATCTGTGTTATGTTATATAATTTCTGATTTTGTTGCATTTTTAGATTTTTATCCCCAAGAATACAAATAATAGAACTGTAGGCAAATTTGTTTGTTTGTTTGTTTGTTCACATTACATCCCAATCACAGTCCCTATCTCTCCTCTCCTCCCAGTCCCACCCTTACAGATCCCTCCCTCCATTACCCCTCTCCTTCTCCTCAGAGAAGGGGAAGCCCCCCTTGGATACCACTCCACCTTGGGACATCCAATCATATCCTCTTCCACTGAAACCCAACTAGGTAGTACAGTTATGGGAAGGGGATCCAATGATAGGCAACTGAGTCAGAGACAGTGTCCTCTCCAATTGTAATTCTAAGGACCCTTATGAAGACCAAGCTGCACATTTGCTACAAATATGTAGGGGTCTAGTTCCAGCCCCCACAAGCTCTTTAGTTGGTGTTTCAGTCTCTGTGAGACCACATGGACCAATTTTAGTTGACTCTGTAGGTATTCTTGTGGTGTCCCTAACCCATCCAGTTCACTCAATTCCACTGTTCCACAAGACTCCCTGAACACTGCCCAATGTTTGGCTATCGAATTCTACACCTGTTTTATCAGCTGCTAGATGAAGCCTCTCAGGAGAGGCTTGTGTAGGCTCCTATTTGCAAGCATAGAGAGTACCATTAATAGTGTCAGGGATTGGCTTTCTTGTACAGGATGTATTTCAAGTTGGGGCAGTCACTGGTTAGCCATTCTCTCAATCATTGCTCCATCTTTATTCCTGCACATCTTGTAGGCAGGACAAATTTTGGGTTGACAGTTTTGTGGGTGGGAGTTTGTGGGTGGGTCTCCTCCCTTCAATGGAAGTCCAATCTGGCTATAGAAAGTGACTAGTTCAGTCCCTATATCCTCTGCTAGTAGGAGTCTCAGCTAGGGCCACCCCTACAGACACCTAGGAACCTCCCTCATCCAGGTCTCCAGTTAGTCCCAGAGACACTCCCATCGATTGTCATTCTCACTCAAAGCCCTCTCCCCCACACACCCTACTCTCCACATCTGATTCCCATCCTTGTTCCCCTTTTCACTCCCTCTCCCACTCAGATCCCTCCCTCTACCCACCTCCAAAGATTATTTTGTTTTCCCTTCTTGAGTGAGATTCACGCAGCCTCCCTTAGGCTCTTCTTATTATGTAGTTTCTTTGGGTCTGTGAATTGTAGTATGGTTATCCTGTACCTAATGGCTAATGTCCACTTACAAGTGAGCACATACTAAGCCTGTCTTTATGGCTTTACCTAACTTAGGATAACATTCATTTGCCTGCAATTTTCATAATGTTTTGTTTTCAATAATTGAATAGTATTCCATTCTGTAGATGTACCACATTTTCTTTATCCATTTTTCAGTTGAGGGACATCTAGATTGTTTCCAGTTTCTATTCCATTTTATTATGAATAAAGATGCTATTAACATAGTTGAGAAAGTGTCTCTGTGGTATAGTGGGGCATCTTTTGGCCCAGGAATGGTATAGTTGGGTCTTGGGTAGAACTATTCCCAATTTTTTAAATAAACTGCCAAGTTGCTTTCCAAAGTGGTTGTACCAGTTTGCACTCCCACCAGCAATGAAGGAGTATTGCTCCACATCCTTGCCAGCATGTACTATCACTTGAGTTTTTGCTCTTAGCCATTCTGATGGGTGTAATATGGAATCTCAAAGTCATTTTGATTTGCATTCCCTGATGACTAATGACGGTGAACATTTCTTTTTTTTCAATGCATTTCATAGCATTTTTATTTATTTATTTTGAAGAATTGATACAATTTTGAATAGATCTTACTTTTCTTTTTTTATCCTTTTTTTTTTCTTTTATTGGATATTTTCTTTATTTACATTTTGGTGCTTCTCGGCCATTCAAGATTTCTTTGTTGAATATACTCTGTTTAGCTCTGTGCTTCATTTTTAAATCAGGGTATTTGGTTTATTGGTGTCTAATTTCTTGAGTTCTTTATATATTTTGATTATTAGTCTTCTGTATGATGTAGGGTTGGTGAAATCTTTTCCCTATCTGTAGGTTGCCATTTTGTCCTATTGATGGTGTCTTTAGCTTTGAAAAAAACCTTTTCAGTTTCACGAGGTCCCATTTATTAATTGTTGATCTTAGTACCTGAGCTATTGGTGTTCTATTCAGCAATTTTTCTCCTATATCAATGAGTTTAAGGCTAGTCCCCACTTTCTCTTCTATAAGATTTAGTGTGTCTGGTTATGTTGAGATTTTTGATCCACTTGGACCTGAGTGTTGTGCAAGGTAATAGATATGGATCTATTTGCATTCTGAATGCAGTCATCCAGTTAGACTGTCACCAGCAGTTAAGGATGCTTTCTTTTTTCACTGTATGGTTTGGGCTTCTTTGTCAAATACTAAGTGTCCATAGGTGTGTGGGTGTATTTTGGGTCTTCAATTTGATTCCAATGATCAACTTGTCTGTTTCTATACAAATATCATGTGGTTCTTGTTACTATTGCTGTGTAGTATAACTTAAGATCAGGGATGGTGATACCTTCCAGAAGTTATTGTATTGTATTGTTTAGCTATCCTGGGTCTTTTGTTTGTCTATATGAAGTTGATAATTGTTTTGTCAAGGTATGTAAAGAATTGTGTTGGAATTTTGATGGGGATTTCATTGAATATGTAGATTGCTTTTGGTAAGAAGGCAATTTTCACTATGTTAATTCTACCAATCCATGAGTATGGGAGATCTTTCCATCTTTTGATATTTTCTTCAATTTCTTTCCTTAGAGACTTGAAATTCTTGTCCTATAAATCATTCACTTGGTTGGTTAGAGTTACACAAAATTTTATATTATTTGTGGCTATTGTAAAGGGTGTTGTTTCCCTAATTTCTTTCTGTTTATTTTTTGTATAAAGAAAGACTACTGATTTTTTTTTTTTGAGTTAATTTTGTATTCAGCTACTTTCAGCTGTAGAAGTTCTCTGGTAGAACTTTTGGAGTAACTATCATATCATCTGCAAATAGTGATTCTTTTACTTCTTCTTTTTCAGCTCATATCCCTTTGATCTCCTTTAGTTCTCTTATTGCTCTAGCTAGAACTTCAAGTACTATGTGGCATACAGAGGGAGAAAGTGTGCAGCCTTGTCCCTGATTTTAGTGGAATTGTTTTAATTTCTCTCCATTTAATTTGATGCTGGTTACTGGCTTGCCATATCTTGCTTTCATTATGTTTAAGTATGTACCTTGTGTCACTGCTCTCTCCAAGACTTTAACATGAAGGGGTATTGAATTTTATCAAAGGCTTTTTAAACATCTAATGATATAATATGGTTTTTTCTTTCAGTTTGCTTATATAATGGATTGAGTTGTTGAATTTTCCTGTACTGAATCATCCTTGCATCTCTGGGATGAAGCTACTTTGTGGTGAATGGTGTGTTTGATGTGTTCTTCAATTCAGTTTTGCAAGTATTTTATTGATTTTTTTTATACCTATGTTCATAAAAGAAATTGTTCTGAAATTCGCTTGCTTTGTTTAGTCTTTGTGTGAGATAGGTATCAGGGTTATAGTGACCACATAGAATGAGTTTAGCAATGGTCCTTCTGTTTTTATTTTGTGGAATAGTTTGAGGAGTATTGGTATTAGCTCTTTGAAAATCTGGTAGAATTCTGCACTAAAACTGTATGGCCCTCAGCTCTTCCCTTCCCCCCATTAGGAGATTTTCATTGTCTGCTTCTATTTCCTTAGGCATTATATGACTATTTATTCAGTATACCTGATCTTGATTTAATTTTGTTAAGTGGTTTCTATCTAGAAAAAAATCATCCATTCCATTTAGATTTTCCAGTTTTGTGGAGTACAGCCCTTTTTAAGATCTAATGATTCTTTGGATTTCCTCAGTTTTTGTTCTATCTCCCTTTCATTTCTGAGTTTGCTAATTTAGATACTGTCTCCTTGCTTTTTAACTAGTTTGGCTAAGGGTTTGTCTATCTTGTTGATTTTCTCAACCAGCTCTTGGCTTTGTTGATTCCTTGTATTGTTCTCTTTGTTTCTTATTGATTGATTTTAGCCCTGAGTTTGATTATTTCCCGAAATTGACTCCTCTTGGATGTGTTTGCTTCTTTTTTCCCTAGAGCTTCAGGTATACTTTTAAATTGCTAGCATGACAACTTTCTAATTTCTTTATGAAGACTCTTAGTGCTGTGAACTTTCCCCTTAGCACTGTTTTCATTGTGTCCCATAAGTTAGGGTATGTTGTGCTTTCATTTTCATTATATTTGAGAAAGTCTTTAATTTCTTTCTTTATTTCTTTCCTGACCCAATGGTCATTGGGTAGAGTTATTCAGTTTCCATGAGTATGTAGGCTTTCTGGTGTTTCTGTTATGTTGAAGTGCAGCTTTAATCCATGGTGGTCTGATAAAATACAAGGAGTAATTTTTTTCAGTTTTCTTGTATTTGTTGAGGCTTTCTTTGTGACCAAGTATATATGAGCAGTTTTGGAGAAGGTTCTGAGAGGTGCTGAAAAGAAGAATATATTCTTTTGTGTTTGGGTGAAAAGTTCTATAAATATCTATTAGGTCTATTTGATTCATACCTTCTGTTAGTTTCATTATTTCTCTGTTCAGTTTCTGTCTCAGTGACCTGTCCATTGGTGAAAGCGAGGTGTTGAAATCTCTCACTATTAATGTAAAGGGTTCAATGTGCAGTTTAAGCTTAAGTAATGTTTCTTTTATGAATGTGGGTGCCCTTGCATTTGGGGCATAGATGTTCAAATTGAGATGTCATCTTGGCGGATTTTTCCTTTGATGATTATGAACTTTCCTTCCCTACCTCTTTTGATTACTTTTGGTTAAAAGTTGATTTTATTAGATATTAGTATGGCTACTCATCTTGCTTCTTAGGTCTGTTTACTTGGAAAATCTTTTTCGAGCCCTTTACTCTTAGGTAATGTCTATCATTGTTTCTGCCGTGTGTTTCTCGTATACAGCTTGCCTCTGTAGTTCCTGCTTAAATTCCTAAATTTTTTGCTTCCAGAATTACCTCAGTTTAGATTTTCTTTATTGATTCCATTTCCAGTTTCAAGCCTTGAACAGTTTCGTTTATTTCCTCACACTGTGTTTTCCTGAATTTCTTTAAGTGATTTATTATTTTCCTCTTTAATGTCTGCCATCATATTTATAAATATAGTTTTTAAGGTATTTTTTTATATTTCAGCTATGATGAAATATTAAGGGCTTGCAGTGGCAACCAAGAACCAAAAACTATACAGCCTAGAAACCTAGAGTAAAGCCAAACACTACTATCTTTTAAAACATATTAATAAAATAGGCCTTAATGATATTCTGCTATATACATATATCAGTACTTTATCCAGTCTAATCAGAAAGACTACATCCAGGAGCAGATGAGAACAGATGCAAAGATCCATAGCCACACATTATGTAGAATGAGAGTTTAAATGGGAGGTCTCCTTCGAATCCCTTCCCTCAGAGCTCAAGAAATCCTGCAGAAGAGAAGATGGAAGGATTATAAGAGCCAGAGGGATGGAGGACGTAAGGATAACAAGGCCCTCTGTATCAACTAAGCAAGGCACATAGGAGCTCACAAAGACTAAATCAGTAAGCATGTGTTCTACATATGCCTGCATCAAGTTGTCTGTATATTTATTATAGTTATCAGCTTAGTAGTTTTATGGGACTCCTGACCATGAGACCAAGTGGGTCTCTGACTCCTGTGCCTACTCTTGGGACTCTTCTCCTCTTATTGGGTTGCTAAGTCCAACTTCTATATAATAGTTTTTGCTTTATCTTTTATATTTTATTATAATAAAATACACAGTTTTTAACTTTAGAAGCCTGATATTTTCTAATGAAAGAAATAAAATGGATCTGGAGGGGGTGAGGAACTGGGACAACTAGGGGAACAGTGAACTATAATCAGGATATATTATATGAGAAAAAATCTATCTTCTTTTGTTGTTATATATTTATTTAATATTCTGACAGCAGTTTCTTTTCCTCCTTTCCTCTCATTCTGTCCCCCAATACCTCCCCTCTTTCCCTCATCCATCCTCTCCTCCTCTGTTTCTCTTCAGAAAAGGGCAAGCCTCCCATATATATAAACCAGACCTGGTATATCAAGTTGCTGTAAGACTAGTCACTTCCTTTCCTATTAAGGATAAAAGAGACAACTCAGTAGGAGGAAAGAGATCAAAAAACAGGCAATAGAGTCAGAGACAGCCCCTGCTCCCACTGTTAGGAGTACCACATGAAGACCAAACTGCACAACTATAACATGTTTGCAGAGGAACTAGGTTACCTCCCATGCAGGCTCCCAGATTGCCAGTACAGTCTCTGTGAACCCCTATGGTCCCAGGTTAGTTTATTCTGTGAGCTTTATTGTGGGGTCTTTACCCCTCTGGCTCCTTTAGTCCTTCTTTCCCCTGTCTCAGATTCCTCAAGCTCCATCTAAAGTTTTGATGTGGGTCTCTGTATCTGTTTCCATCAGTTGCTGGGTGAAGCCTCTCTGATAACAACTGGTCTAGACACAAATCTATAATTTATAAGTATAGCAAAATATCATTAGAAATATTTTTTACCTTTTTTCTTTCTTTGCCATTTGTATTTGGTTCTATCCTAGGTCTCTGGGCTATTCAGCCTCTGGTTCCTGACCCTCCTGGCAGTGTCAGGGGTAACCTGCCTCTAATGGCTAAACTAGTCAGTGATTGGCCACACCCTTAATTTCTGCTCCATCTTTACCCTGTATCTCCTGTAGGTGGGACAGATTGTGGGTTGAAGATTTTATTCCTGACTTTGTATCCCAATCCCTTTATTGGAAGATTTCCTGGTTATAGGAGATGGCCTGTTCAGGATCTATATTGCCCTTTGCTGGAAGTCTCAGCTAAGGTTACCCACCTAGCTTCCTGGGAATTTCCATTTCCGTATGTTTCTAGCTTGTCTCAGAGATACCTCTGATTCCAATTGTCTCTCCCAGTACTCTCCCTCCATCCTCTCCCAACCTGATCCCTCCTGTTCCTATCCCCATCTCCCACCCCTTTCGAGCCCCCTCCCCTTATACACACACAATCTCCATTCTAATTCCCATTCAAGTAACAATAATGAAAAACAAAAATAGCCTCAAGATTTTAAAATACTTGAGCCATTGCCGTTGTCTTATCTACCTCTTATTTGTAGATCTAGATGTGAGCTCTCATCTGTTCTTGCTTCCATACCTTTGCTCTGTAACTGCAAGACCAATTAAATTTTTTTGTTTATAAAATTAAGTAAAATAAAATCTAAAAGTTAAATAGCCAATACAACTGAAAGCACTTTTCTAACACTGGTATAAATATGGACAGGACAAAAGCATTTGTAAAGAAGAATGGGAAATTCGTTTTATGAGAAGAGATACTATATGTGATCTCAGTCTTCAACAATAGTTATTGCAAAGTTCATCAACTTCAGGATAAAATAGAAATTCTTTGCCTTAATAAATAAGAGCTCTTGGGACTGGTAACTGCCTACCTCTTTGCCTCCTTCTGGTATCTTCCCAGTAGTTTTTTGTTTTTTCTTTAAATCATGTCTAGATTATATACTTTCTTAACTATACTTTCTTTTTTATTGTTGTTTGAAAACGCTAGTTCCTTTATTTTTCCACAGCTCAATTTGTAAGACACACTCACTTGAGATTACTACTCTGAGAAATTGCAGTCCTGTATGGACCTCTCTATCTTACAATTGTCAATAAGTTTCTATATCTTCCATACTACCACATATACGAGAGGCCTTTAATCTCTATCTCCTTACCTACCTTGTAGCTGGTACATAATTACTTTTCATAAAATACTTCTTTACGCTTGAGTTATGTTGGCATTGGAAAAATCAAATGAACATGAAGTACATTAGCTTCAGTCCCCTCCCTTCTTTGGATGTTCTGACTTTGCAAAACTTCTTGAGCATATCTTTGACCTTGTTTTCCCAACATTTCTCCTAGAATATAAAACAGGACTGTGAAAATATTTTTGTGTCCACACATCTTTCATAAGAGAATAACATTTAAAGCTTTACACATTGAGAAGTCTTTAGTTACACCCAGTGATATCAGCCAGGCTCACCTCTGACATCAGTGAGTTTACTTCAGTTCATTTGTACATGTCTGGATCAGTCCATGGTAACTAAGTGTAGGCATTTTTGGTCAGAGAAAATACACAAGACCAAAAGTTAAAATAAGTTAACATAATCTACATCCCAATCCATGGATTAGGTCTGTCCTCAGTAAAGTTGGAATTTCTTTTATTAAATCCTGAAGGGGATTGGTTTACCATGGTAAACTCTTCACTGTTATTTATCAGAACAACCAGACTCCAATTTGTAGCTCTTATTAAAACAAAAACAATTTAATAACACACCATAGGCTTTTCTTGTAAGTATTCATAAAAATGTAAGCTAGCATTTAATTTTGAATATCCAGCTGTAGTTTAAAAGTATAAAATTTCTATTTTTATTGAAAAAAGCTTCTCCTTTTTCAGGAATGAATTACTTAATTTGTAAGTTTAATATTTGGATACAAGAACTTTTTTAAATTTAATTTTATTTTTTTACTTATTCACTTTACATTCTGCTCACTGCCCCACTTATGGTCACCCCCTCCCACAATCCTTCCCCCATCAGCCCTCCCCTTCCTCTGAGTGGGTGGTGGTCTCTCTGGGATCTCCCCACCCTGGCACTTCAAGTCTTTTCAATGCTAGGTGATTCTTCTCCCACTGAGGCCAGAAAAATAAGCACAGATAGAACATATCTCATGTACAGACAGCAACTTTTGGGATAGCCCCCACTCCAGTTGTTTGGGACCCACCTAAAGACCAAGCTGCACATCTGCTACATATGTTGGTAGGAGCCCAGGTCCAGTCCATGTAAGATCTTTGTTTGGTGGTTGAGACTCTGAAAGCCCGAAGGCTCCAGGTTAGTTGACTCTTGGTCTTCCTGTGGAGTTCGTTTCCCCTCCAGGGTTCACAATCCTTCCTCCTATTCTTCCAAAAGAATCTCCAAGCTCTATCCACACTTTGGTTGTAGGTGTCTGTATCTGTCTGAGTCAGCTGCTGGGTGAAGCCTCTTAGAGGACTCCTGTCTGCAAACATAACAGAGTATTGTTAATAGTATTAGGGATTAGTGCTTGCCCATGGGATGGGTCTCAAGTTGGGCCAGTAATTAGTTGGTCATTCCCTCAGTCTCTGTTCCATATCCTGTACCTGCATTTCTTGTGGACAGGATAAATTTGATGTTGAAAGTTATGTTGGTAGATTGGTATTTCTATCACTCCACTGGGTTCCTGCCTGGCTATAGGCGGTAACCTCTTCAGGTTCTATATCCCCAATATAGTGAGCCACAGTTAAGGTCATCTCCATTGATTCTGGGGCGCTCCCTTATCCCAAATCTCTGTCTCATCCTTAACATATCCCTCACCTCCTCACCCCTGTCAGTTACAGATTTCCATTCATTTTCATGGCCATCTAGCCATCTTTCCTGTCCTTCCACACACCTGATCCCCCCATTCCCCTCCTTATCCCGTTTCCCTCGTAGTTCCCTCTCACCATCTGCCTCTTCTGACTATTTTATACCCTCTTCTACGTGTGATTCAAGCTTCCTGTCTTGGGCCTTTCTTCTTGTTTAGCTTCTTTGGGTCTGTAGAACATAGCCCGGTACCTGTTGTTTACGGGTAATATCCTTGTATATGTGAGTACATACCATATGTTGTCCTCTTGGGGAGGGTTGACCTCACTCAGGATGATATTCCCATGTTCCATCCATTTGCCTGCAAAATTCATGATGTCTTGGTTTTTAATAGCTCAATAATATTCCACTGTGTAGATGTACCACATTATCTTTATCTATTCTTCAGTTGAGAAACATCTAGCTTGTTTCCAGTCTCTGGCTATTATGTACAAATAAAGCTGGTATGAACATAGTTGAGCAAGTGTCTTTGTGGGATATTGGGGCATTTTTTTGGTATATGCCCAGAAGTCTTGAGGTAGAACTGTTTCTACTTTTCTGAGAAAACTCCAAATTGATTTCCAAATGTAAAAGTTTGCACTCCCACCAGCAAAGGAAAAGTATTCCTTTTGTGCCACATCCTTGCCAGAAAGCTTTCTCTTGAGTTTTTTATCTTAGCCATTCTGATGGGTATAAGATGGAACCTCTGAAATGTTTTGATTTGTATTTCCTTGATAACTGAAAACATTAAACATTTCTTTAAATGCTTCTTGGGCACTCAATATTCCTATGTTGATAATTCTGTTTAGTTTCGTAACCCACTTTTTAATCAGGTTATTTGACTTGTTGGTGTGTAACTTCTTGAGTTCTTTGTAAATCTGGGATATTAGTCCTTTGTCAGATGTAGGCTTGGGTGATTCTTTCCTAATGTGTACACTGCAGATTTGTCCTATTGACAATGTCCTTTGCCTTATAGAAGCTTTTCGGTTTCATGAGGTCCCATTTATCAATAGTTGATCCTAGAGCCTGAGCCATTGGTATTATGTTCACAAAATTGTCTCCTGTACCAATGCTTTCAAGTGTATTTCCTACTTTCTCTTCTTTGAGAATTACTATATCATATTTAATATGAAGGTCCTTAATCAACTTGGATTTGAGTTTTGTTCAAGGTGATTAATATGGATCTATTTTCATTCTTCTACATGTTATATCTACTACATCTAGTTAGTCTAGCACCATTTATTGTAGATGCTTTCTTCTTTCCATTGTATGGTTTTGGCTTCTTAATTAAAAATCAAGCATCCATAGGTGATTGAGTTTATTTCTGGGTCTTCGATCAGATTTCATTGACCAATGTGTCTTTTTCTGTACCAATACTGGGTAATTTTTATCACCTATTCATGAGCATGGGAGATATTTCCATACATATTATATATTGTCTTCAAATATTTTCTTCAGGGCCTTGAACCTCTTGTCACACAGGTCTTTCAGCTGTATGGTTAGAGTCACACCAGGGTATTTTATATCATTCATGGCTATTATAGCAGGTGTTGTTTCCCTAATTTTATTCTCTGCCCATTTATCATTTGGGATACAAAAACATTTAAAAAAAAAAAAAAACAAAAGACCCATACTCCAGTAGTTTCAGTCTCTTATTTGTTACTTTGATTCCTCTTTCTCCCAGTTTCCATTGCTTTCCATTGCTCCTGACCTGGGGATCTCACAGATTTTCCAGGTAAATTTGTAAAAATTAGCACAGAACATTAGGTTTCCATACACTGATTTCATATGTGCTTAGTCTGTTAATTCTGATGGCCCCTTTTTACTGGTATGACTCTGCCTCTAGAAGTTTCCTTTCCAATTTCATGTTACATGTGCTCATTACCCCCACCCCTGACTCCTTAAAACATTTCCACCCCCTCTCTTGGTATCTGCCTGGTTTTATTAACTATATCACATTCACTGCCAAATAACTACACATACATGCAAACTTTTATTGTTTGTGGTTGGGTTTTTTTTTTTTAGTGTTTTTACTCTATTTATTTATTTATTTCATACTTTATTTACATTTTAAATGTTTCCCCCTTTCCAGATATCCTCTTTGGAACCTCCCCATTTCCTCTCCCCTCCCCCTGCCATTATGGGAGTATTCCCCCACCCACGCTCCCATACACTCTCTTCTTCCCTCCTTGGCATTATACTATACTGGGGGATCTAACACCCCCAGGCCCAAGGGCCTCTCCTCCACCTGATGGTTAACAAGACCCTCCTCTGCCACATATGTGGCCAGCACCATGGGTCCCTCCATGTGTGTTCTTTCACTGGTGATTCAGTCTCCAGGAGTATCGATGGGTCAGGCCAGTTGCCACTGTTGCTCCCTCCATGGGGATGCAAACTCCCTCAGCTCTTTCAGTCCCTACTCCCAAGTCTCCCATCTAGGACCTAACACTCAGCCCTACTGTTGCTGTGAAGTGACTTGGGTATTTCAAACTTTTGGGCTAATAACCACTTAAGAGTGAGTACATATCATGTTCATTCTTTTGTGACTGAGTTACCTCGCTCAGGATGATATTTTCAAGATCCGTCCATTTGTCTGCAAATCTCATGAAGTCATTGTTTTTAATAGTTGAGTAGTATTCCATTGTGTAAATGTACCACATTTTCTGTATCCATTCCTCTGTGGAGGGACATCTGGGTTGTTTCTAGCTTCTGGCTATTATAAATATGGCTGCTATGAACATAGTGGAACATGTGTCTTTATTGCATGTTGGAGCATCTTCTGGGTATATGCCCAGGAGTGGAGTAGCTGCGTCCTCAGGTAGTATTACATTCATTTTTCTGAGGGTTCACCAAACTGATTTCCAGAGAGGTTGTATCAACTTGCATTCCCACCAGCAATGGAGGAGTGTCCCTCTTTCTCCACATCCTCGCCAACATCTGCTGTCACCTGACTTTTTGATCTTAGCCATTCTGATTGGTGTGAGGTAAAATCTCAGGGTTGTTTTGATTTGTTTTTCCCTGATGATTAAGGATGTTGAACATTTCTTTAGGTGCTTCTCAGCCATTCGAGTTTCCTCGGTTGAGAATTCCGTTTAGCTCTCTTCCCCATTTTTTGATAGGGTTATTTGGATCTCTGGAGTATAGCTTCTTGAGTTCTTTGTATACCTCGGATATTAACCCTCTATTGGACGTAGGATTGGTAAAGATCTTTTCCCAATCTGTAAGTTGCCATTTTGTCCTATTGACAGTGTCCTTTGCCTTACAGAAGCTTTGTAATTTTATGAGGTCCAATCTGTAGAATCTTGATCTTAGAGCACAAGCCATTGGTGTTCTGATCAGGAACTTTTCCCCTGTGCCCATGTGTTCGAGATTTTCCCCACTTTCTCTTCTATTAGATTCAGTGTATCTGGTTTTATGTGGAGGTCCTTGATTTACTTGGACTTGAGCTTTGTACAGGGAGATAGGAATGGATCAATTCGCATTCTTCTACATGTAGACCTCCAGTTGAACCATCACCATCTGTTGATGATGCTGCCTTTTTCCCACTGGATGGTTTTAGCTCCTTTGTCAAAAGGACCATATGTCAAGGGACCATAAGTGTGTGGGTTCATTTCTGGGTCTTCAGTTCTATTCCATTGATCTACTTGCCTGTCACTGTACCAATACCATGCAGTTTTTATCACTATTGCTCTGAAATTTTCTTTTATTGTTGGGTCTTTGTTGAGTTTTGTTATCAGTGTAACTCTGGCCTCATAGAATGAATTGCGTAGTGTTCCTTCCATTTCTATTTTGTGGAATAGATTGAAAAGTATTGGTATTAGGTCTTCTTTGAAGGTCTGATAGAATTCTGCACTGAACCCATCTCGTCCTGGACTTTTTTTGGTTGGGAGACTGTTAATGACTGCTTCTATTTCTTTAGGGGTTATGGGACTGTTTAGATGGTTTATCTGATTCTGATTTAACTTTAGTATTTGGTATCTGTCTAGAAACTTGTCCATTTCCTCCAGATTTTCCAACTTTGTTGTATATAGGCTTTTGTAGTAAGATCTGATGATATTTTGAATTTCCTCAGAATCTGTTGTTATATCTCTCTTTTCATTTCTAATTTTGTTAATTTACATACTGTCTCTGTGCCCTCTGGTTAGTCTGGCTAAAGGGTTATCTATCTTGTTGATTTTCTCAAAGAACCAGCTCCTGGTTTTGTTGATTCTTTGTATAGTTCTTTGAGTTTCCACTTGGTTGATTTCAGCCCTTAATTTGATTATTTCCTGCCTTCTACTCCTCTTGGGTGTATTAGCTTCTTTTTGTTCTAGAATGTTCAGGTGTGCTGTTAAGCTGCTAGTATATGCTCTCTCCAGTTTTTTTGGAGGCATTCAGAGCTATGTGAGTTTTCCTCTTAACACTGCTTTCATTGTGTCGCATAAGTTTAGGTTAGTTGTACTTTCATTTTCATTAAATTCTAGGAAGTCTTTAATTTCTTTCTTTATTTCTTCCTTGACCAAGTTATCATTAAGTAGAGCATTGTTCAGCTTCCATGTGTATGTGGGCTTTCTATTGTTGTTGTTGCCATTGAAGACCAGCCTTAATCTGTAGTGATCTGATAAGAGGCATGGGATTATTTCAATCTTCTTATATCTGTTGAGGTTTGTTTTGTGACAAATTATATGTTCGATTTTGGAGAAGGTACATTGAGGTGGTGAGAAGAAGTTATATTCTTTTGATGTAGGATGAAATGTTCTATAGATATCTGTTAAATCCATTTGATTCACAGCATCTGTTAGTTTCACTGTGTCTCTGTTTAGTTTATGTTTCCAAGATCTGTCCATTGTTGATAGTGGGGTGTTGAAGTCTCCCACTATTATTGTATGAGGTAACATGTGTGCTTTGAGCTTTAGTAAAGTTTCTTTAATGAATGTGGGAGCTCTTGCATTCAGGTCATAGATATTTAGAATTGACAGTTCTTCTTGGTAGATTTTTTTTTCTTTGATGAGTATGAAGTGTCCTTCCTTATCTTTTTTGATGATTTTTCATTGAAAGTTGATTTTATCCGATATTAGAATGGCTACTCCAGCCTGTTTTTTGGGACCATTTGCCTGGAAAATTATTTTCCAGCCCTTTACTCTGAGGTAGTGTTTGTCTTTAACACAAAAGTGTGTTTCCTGCATACAGCAAAGTGCTGTATCCTGTTTATGGATCCAGTCTTTCAGTCTATGTCTTTTTATTGGGGAATTGAGACCATTGATGTTAAGAGATATTAAAGAATAGTGATTGTTGCATCCTGTTATTTTCGATGTTGTTTATATGTTTGTGTGGCTATCTTCTTTTCAGTTTGTTGAAAGATTACTTTCTTGCTTTTTCTAGGGTGTAGTTTCTCCCCTTGAGTTGGTGTTTTCCATGTATTATTCTTTGTAGGGCTGGTTTGTGGAAACATACTGTGCAAATTTGGATTTGTCAGAGAATATTTTGGTTTCACCATCTATGATTATTGAGAGTTTTGCTGGGTATAGCAACCTGGGCTGGCATTTGTGTTCTTTTAGAGTCTATATGAGATCTGCCCTGGGTCTTCTAGCTTTCATAGTCTGTGGTGAGAAATCTGGTATAATTTTGATAGGTCTGCCTTTGTATGTTACTTGCCCTTTTTCCCTTACTGCTTTTAATATTCTTTACTTATTTTGTGTATTTGGTTTTTTGATTATAATGTGACGGGAGGAATTTCATTTCTGGTCCAGTCTATTTGGAGTTCTGTAGGCTTCTTGTATATTTATGTTCATCTCTTTCTTTAGGTTAGGGAAGTTTTCTTCTGTAATTTTGTTGAAGATATTTACTGGTCCTTTAAGTTGGAAATCTTCACTATCTTCTATACCTAATATCCTCAGGTTCTGTCTTCTCATTGTATCCTGGATATCGTGGATGTTTTGGGTTAGGAGCTTTTGGCATTTTGTGTTTTCTTTGACTATTGTGTCCATGTTTTTTATGGTATCTTCCACACCTGAGATTCTCTCTTCCATCTCTTGTATTCTGTTGGTGATACTTGCATCTATGACTTCTGATTTCTTTCCTATGTTCTCTAACTCCAAGGTTGTCTCCCTTTGTGATTTCTTTATTGTTTCTATTTCTGTTTTTAATTCCTGAATGGCTTTGTTCATTTGTTTGATTATGTTTTCCTGTAAGTCTGCCCATTTGATTGTGTTTTCCTGTAATTCTTCAAGGGTTTTTTGTCTGTCTTTTTTAAGGGCTTCCAGTTGTTTACCTGTGTTCTCTTGTATTTCTTT
>JADRCH010000300.1:730655-821076 GCA_019843965.1 Rhynchomys soricoides
TTTTTAAGGGCTTCCAGTTGTTTACCTGTGTTCTCTTGTATTTCTTTAAGGGAGTTATTTATTTCCTTCTTAAAATCTTCTATCATCCTCTTGAGACATGATTTTTTAAGTCTGAGTCTTCCTTTTCTGGTGTGTCGGGATATCCAGGGCTGGCTGTAGTGGGAGAGCTGGGTTCTGATGATGCCAAGTAGTCTTGGTTTCTGTTCCTTGTGTTCTTGCCCTTGTCTTTCACCATCTGGTTATCTGTGGTGTTACCTGGTCTTTCTCTCTCTGACTCTGCCTTGTCTTTCCTACACGCCTAGGTTTCCAGTCTTGGAGATCACTTCTCTCTGAGAAGAATTTGGGTTTGGAGAGTTGTGGTGCAGGGTCAGCTCTGGGTGCAGACAGAAACAGGAAGGATCTAATCCCCAGCTGACCCTTGTTTTCTGTGTCCTGATGGCTCTGTTAGGGTCCCTCTTGGTCGAGTGAATTTGAAAAGAAGTGGTGGTCTTGCCTGTGCTTAACGGTCTGGCACTCCTGGTATACCAGCTCTCTTCTGGCACTATTTGAGTATGGAGCCCTGTGTCACAGGATCTGTTCTCCAGCCACCGAAAGAAACCAGATCCCTGTTTTCAGTCCCTGTGACCTGGGAATTTCAGGTGGGACCCTCTGAGCAGTCAGTCTTGTCCCCACTCTTGGGAGGTTAGCTTTCTCCCAGTGCTATTTGGCTATGGAGCCCTGGTGGCCCAGTCAAAGGACTCCCGCCACAGATGGAGACCAGAAGGTTCTTGCCTCCTGGCTGTTCCTCACTCCCTGCATCTGGAGCCCTCCTCTTGCTGGCTTTTCCACACAAGTGGGCGGGTGGCTCGCTTTCTCCTGGCACTGTTTGGCTATGGAGCCCTGGTGGCCCAGGCAGAGGACGCCTGCCATAGATGGAAACTGGAAGGTATTTTAACTCTTTATACCAATGTTTCTATGACCCTTTGGAGGCACATATTACATATTTACATTATAATATATAGCAGTAGCAAAACTACAGTTATGAAGTAGTGATGAAATAATTTTATGGTTGGGGTCACCATAAGATGAGAAGCTGTGTTAAAGGGTCGCAGTGTTAGGAAAGTGAGAACTACTGTTTTATGTGTTTCATTCTCTCATTATTACAGGAAGATTGGACATAATTTTTTTTAATTGAGTTTTTTTTTTTTTCAAACTACATCATGGTATTTGTAGTTCTTGCTTACTAAAATTATACTTATTTATTTGTGTGCATGAGTGGGCAAAAGTATGCCACAGTGTATGTGTGGAGGCCAGAAAGGAACTTGTTAATTCTTTTCTTCCACATTGGTCCTGGGGATTCAACTCAGGTTAACAGGTATGACAAACAGCTCCTTTGCCCTCTGAATTATCTCACTGGCTATCCATTCATTCATCTGTTCAATAACTAGGATCTTTCATAATTCTTAAACCTGGCTAACTCATACCAATTTTTATGGCCTTGTCTTCACTAGCCTTTCCCTGGTTTTAGATTCAGCTGTGACTAGCATGTTTCCTTCAAATTTTATATTTTAAGATCCCCAGAGAAATTTCATTGGTCCAATTCCTTGCATGGCATCAGCACATGTTGTAAACCTATCCTAGTTTGTAAATCAGATTTTCTGAGACCCAATGAACTGTAGATGTTGAAATCATCATGAGATTAAATTATACCAGTGTGCATCCAGAGAAATATTACAAAGGAAACTCTGAAACTTCAGGAGGAAGGGTGTGTTTATTTACTAACATTACTGCATAGCAACAAAAATTAGATTTTAGATCTCTGATAAACAGTAATCTAAAAATTTTTATTTATTACTTAATAAATAAAGTAATAAATTACTTAATAAATAAAAAAAAGTACTATTCTCTGTATCCTAAGTTATAAGAATATAGATATGAATTGTCTTTTTTATGAAGCTTTCATCTTGTGGAGAAAATAACAACAAAAATTATAAAAATGGATGTGCTAAGTGCTATAGTTATGGTGCTGACAGAAGTCATGATAAAGAGTAAGATAAATTAAAAGGACATAGACCACGGTGTCCGGTGACGGGATGAATTATGTTTTCATATGATCTTGTCAAGGTTGTGGTTTTTGAAAAGATGCCACTTGAATAGAGATATGTCACAAACACCCCTTCAGCTACTTACCCCTGGCTATGTAGTTTCCCCATACTAGGCTTTAAATATACTGAAGACTGAGAAGTTGTCATTGTTTATTGTTTTTGGTTTTTGTGGGGTTTTTTTGTTTTTTTGTTTTTTAGTTTATTTTTGCTTTATGAAACCAAGGGATGAGGATACTGGTAAGATAGTCTCCTTTTTCAATTAATAATGCATCCCTTTCTGAAGCATAGGAAAGCTGTAATGTTAGTGTCACAAATTGGGCGACCGTAGGAGGTGACTAAGACATGGGAGAGGTTAGGATTAATATTCTTAGGACAGAGGTTCTAGAAAGATCCTTGCTTTTTCCATTAACTCAGGACATAGCAAGAAGGCATTGCCTATAATCCAGAAACCAAGTTTGCTGGTACCTTTATCTCGGTAACTCTAAGGAGTATTAGTTTACAGGCAGTCTAAAATGCATGTGTTTTTCAAAGCATGTTGTTTTAGCATGCTTTATATATGTGAAACATCGTTTTCTCATGCATAATTCATAACTCTAAACAGCAGTAGTCCCTGTAAAATGCATGGCAGAATGATAGTAATTAACTATTATTACTCTACACATAATTTATTTAAGTTTTGTCACGAACAAACACATCAAATGTTTTTACTTATCTTAGAATTCCTTTGCGTATATTTTTTAATCTGGCTACAATAACATAATTGCTAAGCAACAGAAAGAAAAATCACTCAAAACGTATATCCATGAATGTCCCTCTAGAGAGGAAAAGGCAGTACTTGCTGTCCTCCTTAGGGAGGGAAAGGAAGGGGATGGGAAAGCAAATTAGCCTCTATGCAGCTGTATTTTGGTATTCAAGGCCACACCTGGACAGGGTAACCCTCCTCTGATTATAAGCCTTCAGCAAATAGGAAAAGTTGCTGCCTGAAAAAGCAAACTGGGTCCTTAGGGATTCCTTCCTTGAGGCTGTTTCAGCATCTAACAGATGTACTGGTTTAAGCTGCAGATTCTAAAATAGCACAGGGCATGGAGGGATACTCTATAAGTCTTCTACTGGAAAATTCTCACAGTAAAATTCAGTGTTTAAAATGTATTTAGATACAGGAATATGTTCTCTAGAAACATGTGCTCAGTCTCTTCCTTTGTATCCTAAAGTGTAATTATGTGATGCCTGTAGGTATGTAGGTAAGTAAGTTATAAGTATATTCATTCTGCTTACAAAAAGTTGATTCTAAGAATTTGAACATTTATAGCCTCAAAAAAAGATATATAAGTATCCATTTTATATGTGAATTATAAAATGAAAAACACTATAATTATCTGCCTCGTTTATATCTAAAATACACTCTGAGGAAAAATATAACACTCTAACGTGTGCGTGCGTGAACTCACGCACTCGCACGCGTGCGCGCGCGCGCGCGTGCACACACACACACACACACACACACACACACGCTATCCTGGCTTTCTTAACATAGTCAGTTTCAGTACAGTAGTAAAATGTTTTTCATATTTTGTCATTTAAACAAGACTGCTACATATTGTTGTAAATGTCACTTTTATTTCCTCAGATGATGGGATGAGATGAGAGCTGTACACAACTGTGTGAACACTGAGCTTGGGCTGAGCCCAGAGTTTCTTTCTCTGTTCTAACTGTCCCTAAGCCATGGCCTTGAAGGTTCTAGCCTCCATAAAATCTAAATATTCCAAACTGCCTGATCCAATCCAACTTCTCTAAGCTTTAGACTGAATCGCTCTGCTTGGCCTCGTGTTAATTTTGGCAATCTGTCCTAATCTTCTGTCCTTTTCTCATTCTCTGGCTTATTCTGTCTTCACCTGTGTCTAGCTTGTTCTCTCATCCACATGTCTCTGTAAAACTGTCTGGATAAAACTACCACACACATACACCACACACCTTTCTCTCTTGCCATTCTGAAGTACCTCCTTCCTGTGCTCATCTCATGTGAGTTGGGCATATCCTGTCTTTGACTCATTCTGTCAAATTTTTCTCTTATTTTGTCTGCCCGTCAATTAGACATCACTTTCAAACATGGCTGTTTCCTTCTACAAACTAATCTGACCTTCATTGTTACGAATTAACGGTGTGTGCTAAGGGTGTGTATGTGTATTCCAGCCAGATTATTCTGTAATCCAGGCAGTACATGCATTCTGGCCAGACCATATCTGTGGGTGTGATCCCTTGACAGAGCAGCCATGTTACTGAATGAGAATTTATCTACATGTTGTTATATGGTATTAATATCTACCATCGACAAGATAAAGTATACGAGTATATGAACTAACTTTTGTCCAGAAATATTCATGCTCATTGAACTACATTAAATATGACTTTTGGTGACAAAGAGTAACAAAATGGATCTAATGGCAACATCTATTAAACAGGTTTGAGTTAAGCAATGAGAAAAGATTTATGTCCAGTGGCCATGCCAGAAACTTTCATTTGGGTAGTAATTCCCATGAGAATCCCATAGCCAATCTTCTCTTATAAGGATATTTTGATGTTTATAAAAAGCATAAGAAACTATTAGCCATAATTCAACAGTAAAACAACAAAATCCTGTCACAAGAACTAGATAAACCCTAAGGACATTACAGCAAGCAGAATAACCCAAATATCATATAATGATGTCACCTGTAATTTTAAAAGGTTGAACTCATAAAAACAGAATAGGAAGATAAAGAAAGTCCTCAGGGTATACGGCAGGGAGCAGGTAGTGGGGAAGTTGTCAAAGAGTATAAATTTGAGCTACATAATAAGTTCTGGAAATCTAACATACAATGTAGTAATTGCAGTTAGTAATACTGTATTATGCACTTGAGATTTATGGAGAGATTTCTACATGTCTTTAATATACACACAATGAAAACTATGATTTTTTTTATCAGTTTGAAGGTGATGATAGCTTTACTATGTGTACATATAAAATTGCCACTCTACACATGTATTTTTTCATCACAACCACAACAAATCTATGGGGAAAGGAAAATGCAGTCATGTAAGACTAGATTGAAAGACTCTTTAAGTTGTATAGTAGAGACTTGCTGAAGAACATGGACAGTTTAGTGATGAACAAAGAGCATGTGATCAAGGGACTTAACCATTATCCCCACTGGTTAATATCAAAGAAATCACAGTTTGATATTATTTCAAGTTCAAAGCAGAGTTTCTGTTAAAATAGCCTACTGAGATATCAGAACACTTTAAATATATTTGAGCATTTCCCAAAGTTCTCTAATATAGTGTCAATTTTTGCAATTTACAACATGTTTGTCATCATATGTTCTTCTAAGTTGAAAACTAAAATATTTTCAGTAGAAATAATTTTCATAGGAAAATTAGAATATACAGATGTATGTACAGATTTTGTCACTAATAAGACACTGAGTCTTCAGGAATAAATTTAATCTATCTCAGCTTCAATAACTGAATGATTAAAAATAGGTAACTTGTTAATTTAAGAGGTTTGTTTGTTTCTTGAAAGATATCAACTAACAGTCTACAGGCTGCTTACTCTGTCCCTGATTTTTGTTATGTGCGAGGCAATTAACTGCCAATTGTGACTCATAATGAAGACTAGGTTCTCATATAGAGGGTGTTTACATTATGAAAACTGAATAGTAAAGAAATGAATAAGCAGGTAAGAACATGAACAAATATCAGTAACAGAACATCAATCAAGGAAAAGAATGGCAATGAGGTTAGCAGTGTGATCCGTGGTTGGCATTTTATAAGATTTAAATGAAAGTAACCCACTCATACAGAGCCCTAGGGAGGAACTTACCCAGCAAATGGACAAGGGAATATCACAGCACAAGCTCATGAAGTCCAGTTTTTATTCTAAAACATGATCAACAAAAATATATCAAAATAAGTCCTTCAGATCAAATGATTCTTGAGTTTGGATTTTATTATATGGGTGACGTTCTGTGGTTTGGATTCTGCTAAAAATCACATTGAAAATTAATTGCCATCATAGAAATGCTGGAGGGTGAAAACATTAGGGGGGGATGGGCTTTCTAATTTTGCTAGTCTTGATCCTTTAATGCAATGATTTCCAACCACCCAGTTCCCAGTTATCATTTTGCCTACATACATAGCAACTAAATTTTTTTTGAATGTCTTTGCTATACAGGTAGGATTTTTAACATATTACTCAACTAGTGAGAAATATTTATCCAAGTCTTGATTTCAATTATATCTAGATCTTCATATATGTTCTTATATCCACATTCACCAGGTTTGGGTGAACAAAATGAAAATGAACTACATCTATCTGTTTACAGTTAGCTCTTGCAATGACAATATATGGTTTATACTTTTGCTGTCTCTACATTACAAGTGGAGAATATCTCAATGCTATAAACTGAAGAGGGGTTAACTACTTTTTCTCAGAAAATATTTAATTCAAGGTGATCAGTCTTCCAGGGAAAATGCAAAGAATAATGTTCCAAATGTCTCTAAAAGTGAGATCAAACTAGGCCCATAGCCAGGCACAAGACATAGCATGCCTCTCAGTGATAGTACTTCATACTGACACCGTTTTCCATCCAGAGATGGAAGGATAAAGATAGCCCTTGGAGGATTCTCATGTTTGGGAATAGTAAACCTCCTGTGGCTTCCAAATTAGAAGATCCCATAATGGTCACATGTAAACAATGTAAGGAGAAAAGGACTCTTCTCTGGTTGAATGACTGATTAGCAAGATTGTTGCCCTGGACCATGTGGTCAGAATAGAAGAGAACCTGGAGGATCTGAGCATGAGAGTGACTCAAGATCAATCTCTTCCTTTAGATTCCTGGTTGCTATATATGTGGAAGATAAATTGTGCTCATGTTTATAGAACTATATGTTGAACAGAAAAATCTTGGACACAAATGAATTCGTAAGACTTTTAAATCTGTATATCAGTTAGGAGCTTTGATCTCATTTTATCAGTGACCACCAACATTTAGAGAAGCTCTTGAATTTGTTAGTGAGATCTGTGGTAACAAACATGGTTAACAACAGTTGATGGGTTTGGACCACATTGATGACCAACTTGAAAAGTGTAAGAGATGACCATTAAATTCATGTTTTTAAATTCATGTTATGGTCAAATGAGATAATTTCATGTTATGCCTGAATGAATTATATGCGGCTTGATTTAGGAAAATTTTTAAATCTGGTCATATATTTGAGAGCAAAACAATCATGAATAAATAAATACATTTAAAGCTCCTTGTTTAGTTACATTCTTTAACTACAATTATTTTTCTAACTAGTTACTAGTAACTGTTTACTTCACAGCAGTGCTTATTTCAGAATCTGATGAGTAGCAACCAAAATCAGAATGTAACCACTGTGCTTATTTCTTATTTCCTCACATTCTGTTCCACTTTTCCTTTATATTTTTTAGCTTAGGGAAATGTTCAGTTAGAGGCTGGTAGACAGAAATGTAATAGTAATGATAGAGCCAGTAGTTGTAATAGCATGAGAGCAGTCATCAGTGACAGCTATTATAAGGTCATATGCTCAGCAAAGAAACTCTGGGTTCACCTTCCTCCTTTCTCCTGTGTGACATATATACATTTTATATACAAGGTTCTGCTACATAGTGTCTGTGGTCATGCCACAATGGCTGGATCTCTTTCTTTACTGTTCCACTGTTACTGTTAGGCTTGCAGGTATTTCTAAGCTTTTTCTTTGTGAAGTTAATACATTAAGAAGGGTATGCATGGAGATGTGTGTCGCGGGGTGTGTTTTCCATAGCGCATGGATGGAGGGAAGAGGTCAACTGCATAGGGTTAGTTCTATCTTTACATCTTTGTACGGTTTTCCGACTCAAAATTAGATCATGAGGCTTACATTAAAAATGCTTTCCTCACTGAATGAACTCTCTCACCCTAAACATTTCCTCTGTCCAAGTCTAATTACTGACCAAACGAGAGGATCACTTCTTTATTCTTTACTATGTAAAGAAATATTGCCCTGTCCCTCTCTGTGGCAAGTCCACATGAGTGAGAAGTCTTGGAGTCATTGAAATGTGCTCAACAGACCCTGTGTCTCCATCCTTCTGGATATTCTCCAAGTACTCAGAAGTCTCAGGGAACTGGGGTTTAGATACTGTGTTATGTTCAAATGTTCTTTGTTTTATGAATGTTATGGGCATGGGAAGTGGTGGTAATGCACAGATTTTTAAAATTTTTATTTATTTTATTTTATTTTGGGGGGGCTGGAGTACTTTGTTGAGAAGGTAAGAGAGGGGAGAAGAGAGGGAAGGCAAAGCCCCCCAGGCCTACATTTATGCTTTCTCTGCCTCATAAATACTAGAGAAGGATCTTTCCAGAAAAAGCAGTATTTCCCTAATTAGTCCGTCTCTCTATTCTTTTGCCAAACAAGTCTGTCTCTGTTTACCACTTTCTCTTAGTTCTCCATTAGCTACAGAACATCTAGCCTCCTTGACAAGACACATAAGGACTTTGCAATGCTCATCAGCTTCATCTTTTGGGCCCTACTAAACTCTCAGTCTCAAAATAGTCCCATTTCCTTTGAGCTTCTTACACTTTTCTTTACACATTATGTTTTTCAATTATCTGTGTGAAAGTGAATGTTTTCCCTCTTTCTAGAGGTTCTTTCCCCTCTTTCCACCTTTCAAAATATACTCACTTACTTGTCTAGATATAAATAAGAAATAACCTCCTTTCTGAACTTCATGTTTCCTCTTCTGTGTAGACTCCCACATCCATTCTATCTACCAGTATAATATTTTTAATAATAGAGTCAACTTATTTGTTTTATTATCTATCTTCTTTGTCAAGAATGTCCTCTTTCTTAATAAACATAGAATATGCTGGGCTTGGCAGTGCATGCCTTAAAATCCAGCACTTGGGAGGCAGAGGCAGGCAGATCTCTGTTGATCTTAGTTGGAGGCCAGCCTGTTCATAGAGAATTCCAGGACTGCAAGGGCTGCATAGAGAGACCCCATCTCAAAACAAATCAAAACATAAAGTACATTTCACACCACAATGTCTGGATGAAAGAAATTAGAAATTGTTATACCATAACTCCTCAATATTCATTACCTCATGGTTTATAATTGACAATTGGAAGTTCTGTGAAAATACATAGGGATCAGGGGTTTTCTGGGTATGTGAATGTGGAGTGTGTGTGTGTGTGTGTGTGTGTGTGTTCGTGTGGAGGACAGAAGTGATGTCAAGCATTTTCCTTATTTACTTTCTACCTTAGGCATCTTATGCTTTGAAGGTGTGGTCCTTCACTTCAACCCAGAACTTGCTCAGTTTAGCTAAACAGCTTGCTCTAAGAACCCCCTGCCTCTGCCCCTCAGCAAGTCACCTCTACATGGGTGCTGCAGATCTAGATCTGAATCTTATCCTTGTATGACAACTCTATGAGTAAGTGTTTAGTAAAGAGACAAAGTATTATCTTGAGGTTTTCCATGTTGCTTTGGGAAATGGCACACTCTCCTCTAGATATCTGTCCCAAAGTTCGTATCCACACCTAATTAAACAGGTTTGACCAGCTTGTGGATCCTGTAGACCCTAAGTAAAGAACATTTACCAACATCAGTATATTATTTGTATGTACATTCTGTAATTATATTCAATTGTATTAGATTTTCTGAAGGTTCTCGATAATAAAGATAGCTTAAATAGATTATAACCTCACAAAATAAAAACAAAACAGTTTCTCTAAAGAAAAATAACCATGCATGAAAGCAATTACAAAATAATGAAGACATTAATCTCCTTTGTAGTGTTTAAGCATTACTGAAATTTTAGCAACACCTGTGAACTGTATCAGGGTAGGAGGTACCAAATACTTCAAATATGTTATTTTACTATTTGATTTATTCACCATTAATTAGGAAGTGATTATCCCCATGCAGCAGTTTATAAAAACTTACTGGGGAAATTAACTTGTTCAGTCACATGATATTCCGGAACCTCGATTTAACACTGCTTTCTATGGATCCTCTTGTCCACTGCATGATGGACCTAGGAATGCAGTGAAGTGGTTAATGGCTTCTGAGTATCTGGGAGACACCAGATTTTAAAAGTCAGATCATCTTCTCTGAGAGATTTCATCAGTATGTCCTAAAATAGCAATAAAGCAAAAGCACCAGAAAAGCACCAGAGACTTCCTGAGGATTAAGGACGGGCTGAAATTAAAGGTCAGGGCTTTGAACTGCTTCTTCTAATCAAAGGCAAATCCCCAGGAAATGCCTTGTATTTTCATCATTTAATGAAAGTTCCTTACTTGAATCTACCTACGGCCTCCTTAAGCTCTTATTAATCGTTAATCTAGTGGCCTCAGGATTAAGTGGCATTTTTCTGTTGTCTGTGTTCATGTGCTTGCCCTCCTGGCAAACACAGATCCATCTCTGGAATGGGGAAAGGTATGATCCCAAATGAGTATATTATAAAATGAGTGTGTTAATTTATTCCTTAATAGTAGAATACATCAGTGCGTTCGATTATTTAAAATAAGATTTTTAATTTTGTGTCTCTCTGTGCTGTATCACTGACAGCCTTGCCTCATGTAACGGCAGGGTCATTTTGTAATGAGCGTGCTCCTATACCCGATCTTCCCCTGTAACTATAAAACAGAGCTAACGAAGGGCAACGACGATGATTTATTGGGGGGGGGGGAAGAAAGCCCTAACAAATACTGAGCGATTTGCTCTTATCTGACCACTGAAACGGCCGTGTATGAAGCACAGGGATGATTTGTTTTCCAACTCAGGAAATGATATTTTTCTTCTAGCCTCTCTCTGTAGCTGAATTTCCTTTCAGCCTTTTTGCAAGGCTGTCTCCAAGTTGTTTCCTTTGCAGCACGCCGCTTGTAAGAAGTGCAAACACAGCAGGGGCACATAGGCGCGTGGCTTCAGAACTGTAATGGTACCACTGCTCTGTACGGGTTGTTTAAAAATGTATCTGTAGTCCCTTTCATTGAATCCTGCGAGGGGAGGGGATCCGTCATGAGGAAAAGCTCAGGAAATGTCAGGGGGGGCTGCATCCCGGGAGTGTGCTAGTCCATCACACTCCGGAAGGGACAGTCTAGCCCCCAGTCACGTTGGTCTGTTCTGGCTTTCTCAGTGTGGCAAGCTTCCTCCGATTCATGCCTCAGTAAGTAGATAGAGCTCAGATAGGAGTGGTTCTCTTAGGTTTCAACCTCCTCTTCTAGAAAAATGTTTCCATCATTCACCACTTCCTACAATTGTTATACCTCAAGCTGAAAAAGCTATGCCTGGCTGGGAAAAGGCGGGATTTTGGAACTCTCCTTTTCCTGTCTATCACCTGAATGAAAGCCAGAGGGAGGGGACAGGGATACAGCACCCCACGGCACCGCCACTGAAAAATGGAATTTTACAAAAAGTTTTAGAAACTTCCAGTTAATTCCCAAGTGAATGCTTTCCTTTGAACAGACACAGAGCTAACTAGGAAATGTTGTCCTTCTACTGTTGAGTTTCGTGGTTTTCTCAAAATGTCTTTTTAAAAATCTCGATAGCACTTTTATTCATTATGGCTAGGTTACTTTATTAAAATGATGAATAAAGAGACCAAGAAGATTCTCATTCTTCATGCTTGTAGGCGTCTCCTTGCCAAATGAAAGCCTGGCTTGATGGCCACCCAGGTTATGGCCCACAGTGTGCAGAACAGAGAAAATCGCCACAGCCTTCATAGCGCTTGCTGGACTCACTGTTCTTTCTACACTATTTGATGATAAACCGGAGATTTTTGTTTTTTAAACTATCTAGTTTATAAACTCTTTCAAGTTATCTGCAGCATTCAGTCGGCTATGTAGATGGCTTTCAGGTTATCTACCATCTCCTCTAAGGGAACGCTATCACCATGCATCCTAAGGGGAAAAAAAAGATTCTAGTCTTCTTCAGGCTAAAATGTCTCTAAAGTCTGGACCCAATGCCAGTGTAAATGAATAACGTCCATGCTTCCTTCAGCTACAAAGTAGAATATGATATAACATACTTTTTGTTGATCATCATGGCAAATGAGAATTATGAAGGCTAAATCCCTTTTAAAAGTTTTCATGAGCAATATTCATGTGCATGTCAAGCTTTAAAGTTATGAGCGTGTTTTCAAAGCATTTATGATAGGCAGCACTGAAAATTATATCTAAAATAGAGATACGTTGCTTCCCGAATTTTCAACAGCTTTTACAACTCGGACAATATCAGGGGAAAATCTCTCCCTTGGTATAGTCATTGACCCAATGTTGAATAAATTGGGCAAAATGTTCAGTGATGCAAAACTATCAGATATAAGTCAAGTTGTCATCTTTTAGCTAAATACCAAAAACAAAACTTACACATACTTTATAAAAGTATTTATATGGTTTGCTTTTTATAAACCATTTCTCCTTTCTTAATGTCTCTGAAAAGGGTCATAGGAAACTAAAATGCCATTAGCCATTTTCCTTACTTCTTTTCTTTCATTGTAAAGCAAACAAACTCTTTCCATGGAGCTGCTTTGCTTTGCTGTTCTGCAGGGGGGAGGGGCAGCAGCTGCATTGTGCCTCTGTTCTTCCGTGCTCGCTTACTGGAGGTCTCTTCAGCCACCACAGACACAGGGCAGGCAGAGCTACATCCTCAGCCGCTGCCCTTGCTCTCTCTCCCACAGCTCCATGCAGCTGGCCAGCAGGGCGCAGTGTCTTTCCTGGCTTGTGCTTTATTTTTCAGGATATTTCCTGGCTTCATTGTGACCACTTTTTCATTGTCAGCCAACTCATGAGCCCTCAGGAACAGACATCCTCACAAACAAAATGACATTATGAAAAACAGACCCCAAATATTGGCACATCAGCAAAACAGATGGGATTTTGATGGGGGAAAAAACCTACTTTGGAAAGATTAGCATGACTCTACTATATACAAAACGTAGCTTATTCTCTGCCAATCCAAAAGCACTACAACTTGAGGGCACTTTAATAAGATTACGCCGAAAGTGAACCGATTGTTGTTGAATCCACAGAAGATCCAACTGCACAATTTAAAGGAGCTGCTTGCCAGATCTGCTTATCTGGACGAGAGTCTGCCTTTGAACCTTAGTAGCTCAGAAAAATCTAAGTGAATAAAAACATGTAAAATGTATTTTATGTAAATATTCAATATATAATTTTCCCTAAACTCTTTAGTCTTTCTAATTTATTTAAAATAGCTTTCAGAATTACGAAATTAATTATATTTCAAAATTGTGTTCTAATATTTTGCAAGAACTTGTAATGGCCTTGACACTATATTAAGACAAACAACAAACAAATAAGCAATTTCCCACTTTAAGCTTCAAAATAATCATAATAATCAAAATAATTATAAGAAGGTAATTTTATCATTACACTTAAAAAAATGAGAGAATTGAAGGTTAGGCACTTCTGCCTTATAGAATTATCTTTTGATCTGGATACTGGGCAACCTAAATTCAGGGTTGTTGGTCTTTATTTCTCCCCTCAACTAGGTCATTCTCCATTCATAAGATATTCTGGGTTTTTTGTTTGTTTGTTTTTGTTTTTTTGTTTTTTGAGACAAGGTTTCTCTGTGTAGCCCTGGGTGTCCTGGAACTCACTCTGTCGACCAGGCTGGCCCCGAACTCAGAAATCTGCCTGCCTCTGCCTCCCAAGTACTGGGATTAAAGGCATGCACCACCACTGCCCGGCCATAGATATTCTTGATGTGAGCATCTCAACTTGAATAATACATGATGTAATCTGGAGATATGAGCAAGATCAAAGCTTCACCATTGCCATTCATTCAGGTTCTATACCGCAGAGTTTTGTCCTGGACATCAGTTTTTTATAAACAAGTACTGGGGATTGTTTTGAATTGATTTCAAGATTTAAATCTGTTGTTCTAGTCAGTAAGGTTACAAGATAAAAACACATGGCCCTTTTCTCTCTTAGGGAACAGCATTTGTTTCTTGTGACCAGTGTAACAAATTACTACAAACTGGGTGGCTTAAAATGACAGATTAATTTCTCACAGCTCTGGAAGCCAAAAGTCTGGGATCAGGGTTACGGTAGGCCATACCCTCTCAGGAGGATATAACGGAAAATCCACTTCTTACTCATCCAGCATCATGTAGCCGCCAACAATCCTTGGCTTGTTTCCATGTCTGTGACTGCACTGAGGACCTACCTGGATTACCAGTATAACTTCCCATCTAAACACAGCTTCTTTTTGTCAGAAATCACATTTATAGGCTCCTGGGATTGGGGCCTGATGTTCTAGGGTGGCCATTATTCAGAATATTATGAGGAGGTGAGCAAATGAAGTCAGAATTCCAATATAGATGGAAATGCTTTGAAGAGAGAATGTCACCATAATATTTATGATAGGTTCAAAGGTGTCACAGAGGGAAACATTTGTGCTTTTTAGGTATTTGTGCTATATATGTGTGAGGTATACATGTTTCTGTGTGTGCACATCTACAAGTGTGCGTGAACACAGATGGGGGTCAAGGGTCAATGCCATGAATCTTCCGTTGCTCTCTGTCTCGTGTTTTGAGACGGTGTCCTTTGTCATGCTGGACTTCATCTATTGGGCTATGACGACTGACCAGAGAGCTCCACCCTGCTTCTGTTTCGCAAGCCTAAGTTATAGGTGTATGTCTGCATAGTGAACTTTTACATGGGTTCTTGGAATTCAAATTCAGGTCTCTCTGCCTTGATCTCACTCTGTCACCCAGGTAGGACTTGAATTGGTTATCTTCCTGCCTCAGTTTCCATGGCAGTCTTTTAAGTACAGTGTACCCTCTGTCCCTAAAAGATCATCATTCTCAGATTAATCATTAAGCATTGCATGTTAAATTGTGTTGTGACTCAGGATTGCTGATATTTAATGAACTGGTAATAAAGATAAAGACCATTAGGCATGTAGTTTCTCAGAAAGGTAATGATCTGGAGACCTGGGTGAAGGAACAAGTACGACCCCAGTGATGAAATCTCCTTTCTTCCTACAGAAAAATGTATTTGAATTCTGAATAATTCTCTTTATCTCCTAAAAATGTATATTCTTAATACATGATACTGGCATATAATACTACCTACAGTAGGCTCACCACATAGAACCTACCCAATATAGTGTAATACGGGGCTGTTTAGTAATAGTACTTTCTCCAGAATAAACCACATAGAGTGACATTGCTCTGATTTGTTCATTATCCAAACTTTAAAAAAATATTAATTTTTACCAAAACAAAGAATAAAATGTCTCTTTAATAGTAGATCTCTAGGGCCTTCTAGACACAATTCTAAAGCTATTGTCAGCATTTGGAACAGACAGCAAATACCCTTGCTGCAAGTATGCCTAACGGTTTCGCAGTCTGTCTCCTAACAAAGTCCATCTAAAATTCAAATGGGAATATGCCAGGCTTTGGAGAGAACTATCACAACTCTGGCGCTTCCAGCCAAGTGTCTAAAAGCAACTTGTCCTTATTGTCAATGGGGGCTGATACTGCTTTGTGGGATTGTGGTGAGGATTAAATTAGAGCACATAGTGCTTTACGGAAATATGATGTGTTTGTCTGTGTGTATGTATACCACATGCATGTGTGCCTATGGATGGCAGAACAGGTAGAGAGTATTGGATTCCCTGGGACTTGAGTTGCAGGCAGTAGTGAACTACCCAGTGCATGTTCTAGAAATTGAATTCAGGCCTCTGGAAGAGCAACAAGCACTCTCATTCACTGAGCTATCTCTCTAGCCTGGATTTAATACTTCTTAACATTATTTTTTTCACCCACAGAAAATGTCAATAGTGTATGATTATACAAAAAAAATCCATATGTTTACTTTTTGTTGGGATTCTTAGCATCTCATGGATGCATAGTGGCTGCTAAGTGGGTACCAATGAGGTTGAGGTAATAACTGTAATCAGACATGAAAATAGATGATCAGAAGAAATGGAGTTCTCTGTTTAGACAGGTATAAAAATAAATTTATGACTAAATTTTATTGATTTAGGTCTCATATGCAACTTTTCATGGTCATTTTTGAACATCAGATTCAAGATTAAGCAAGAATCCAAATTTGGTCACAATCCCAGGCATAAGACTTGATGTTTCAGCTTCCATGATGTCCAGAGGCAGATGTTCTCTTCTTCAGTAAAATGGGTTTAATCAGCAAAATCAAATTACTTAGGAAGCATGAAATTCATAATCATACAAATTAATTTCACCCTGTGCACAAAGCATTTTATTTCCTGAGAATTAATGGGGAAAGTTCTCAGGAAAATTCAGATGGGTTGGCTTCATAAAATATGTCATTTTAAGACTTTTAAAATTATATATGATTACACATCATATTTATATAAGATTATAGATGCCATTTTGATATATTTCATTTTAATATATAGTTCAGAAATTATATACAGTTAACATTTCAAGTGTTTTAAGTATAAAGAAGACTTAATGCCCTACTAAGCCTCTTAAGACATTGTCAATGGTACATACAGATGTACCATTTCCTAAGACCAGTCAAAGAGAGATTTATAAACATGCAGACATCAACCCCTATCTGGAAAGAAAAATTAAGAAGGTTTAAATTTTATATGAGGCTATAATATTTAAAGCTTACTTGCAGTGCTATATTTTATGCAGATGTGTATAGTATTAAATATGCTATGTCTATGTGTGTATGTGTGTACACACCTGTGCATGTATGTGTGGAGAACAGAGAGCAACACCAAGTGTCTTTATCTATGCTCTCCACTGTGCTCCTCCCCAGCTCTTTCACTGAAACCCAATGCTTAGTGATTGCCTAGAACTTCCTCTGATTCTTTTGTTCCCACCTTCCAACACTGGGATTACAGACCCGTGCATCCTTACACATGTGTAGCAAGTGCTTTAGCTACTGAGCCACTGAAGAACCAGAGAAAGAATATGTGCTGTGATTCAGTAACCCCACCTTTAATGTCAAACTCAGTAGAAATACTTTGTCTCATGTGACTGTTCATTTTCTCAGTTATTTCTATGCACCTCATGACTTCTACAGCATAGTAATCTGTTCTTTACAAACTGTGCAGGACTCATGTTATTCATTTCTTGTCTTTTCTTTTTGGATGTTAAAAGACATCAATAGTCATATAGGTGAGAAAGTAAGTTTGGAAAGACATTTCTCTTTCCAATTTTCCTTCATAACCTCTAATTAAAATTCTGACCAGTTGTGTGCACACAATCCCAGCCATTGTGGGTTCATGTTGAATATTACTTTTGTAAACACGGTTAGCCAGCCAAAGCATGGGTGCCAATGGGCTCATGTACTACCGTCCTTATCTGAGGAGTTGTTGGCAGTTGGTGTCTGCTGAGAAGGGTCACTTTCTTTGTAGATGTGGGCTCATGAGCCTGCAGATGCTTCAAACACCCATGCATATGCTAAATGGATTTAGTGCATATTGAATTAAGAGAAAATGAACGAGTGAGAGAGAGGAGAGAGAGGGAAAGCATAAATTTTGGAGGAAAAGGGAAATAGAGGAGGAATAGGAGTGAATAGGGAATAAATTTATATCTAAATATATTATATGTACATATGAATATTAAATAAGTTATTTAATTAAATTTGTCTAGTAATAAGTAAATATGTATCTGGCATCTATTAGTGAAGTGGGGTACCATGGTACTTCTTAGTAGTGCACTCTCTAGCTTGAGACCATTGTTTCTCTTTTCCTGAATACCCTTGACTCACTGCATTGACTCTACTAGGCCCACTTCCATCAAGCCTTTAGATCTGAACTGAAATGTCACTTGCTTTTTCTTTTAAATGATTTACCTTGTATTCAACTTCTTATGTTATTTTGATCTTTTTAACTGACAAATAAAATTGCTTGTCTTATTTACATACAACACAATGTTCTGAAATCTGTATAAATCATTGAATAACTAGTATAGCATTAATGTGTGAATTACCACATAGTCATTAGTGACATGAGAAATCTCATAAAAGCTACTCGATGTTCATTTCAAGAAAATATATCTCTTTGTTTTTAGCTTTTTTGTGCTTTTGAAAAGCTGGGTTTCATGTTCCCAGGTGGTCTTTAAACTACCCTAAATGATCATCCCTCCTGTACCTCCTGAGAACTTTGCTTACAGATGTACACTACTAAATGGTACTGGGACAGAGATGGAGGCTTCATGAACATGAGGAAGGTACTTTATTAATTGAGTCACATTACCTGCTCAAAAATACACATATTTTATTAACTATAATCATGGAGGTGTCTAATGGTTCTAACCTTTTCTACAGCATGTCTAAGCTGTGGAAAACAATATTTCATATAGTACAAAGTGAACATTTAATAAGGAATAATTTTAAAAGTTGAGCCCTAAAAAAAATATAAACATGCTGGGCATTGGTGGCGCACTCCCTTAATCCCAGCACTTGGGAGGCAGAGACAGGTGGATTTCTGAGTTCAAGGCCAGCCTGGTCTACAGAGTGAGTTCCAGGACAGCCAGGGCTATACAGAGAAACTCTGTCTCAAAAAACTATATATATAGTTTATATATTGTAATATATATATATATATATGTAATACACACATACACATAAATTTATCAAAAATATGAAAAGGGTGACCAATATGCTGCTTTTATAAATACAGTTGTACCGGACAGTTTTATGATAGCTTGACATAAGCTAAAGTCATCTAAGAGGAGAGACCCTCAATTATGAAAATGCTCCCATAGGCTCAGTCTGTAGGAAAGCCTGTAGGGCAGTTTCTTTATGAATGATTAGGGAGATCCTAGTCCATTGTGGGTGGTACCATCCCTGGGCTGGTGGTCCTGGGTTCTATAAGGAAGCAGACTGAACAATTATGGAAAAAGAAGCCAGTAAGCAGAACCCTCCATGACCTCTAAATCAGCTCCCGCCTCCAGGTTCCTGCCCTGCTTGAGTTCCTGTCTTGATTTCCTTCAGGCATTAGCTTTGATGTGGGAGCATAAGCCAAATGAAATCTTTTCCCCCCAGTTTGCTTTGGTCGTGCTGTTCATCACAGCAATAGTAACCCTAACTAAAACAGTGGTTGAGGGATGAAGGAGACTTAGTTGTTGTCTTTCTGTATAAAATCTTTAATCAATAGAAATGTGTAAAGAAATTGGAGAGATTGCTCATAGCTTAAAGTTCTTGCCTCACAAACAAGAAGACCAGAGTCCATATCCCTAAGATCCACATCAATGCTAGGTGGTCTTGGTTGGCCTGCCTATAAGTCTGACCTTAGAAGATGGAGACAGAGGATCCCAGAGCAAGCTGACTGGAAAGAGTAGTTGGCCATATCAACAAGTTCTGGGTTTGATTAGAAAACCTGCTTCAAAAGAATAATGTGGAAGGGAATTGAGGAAAATTCTTAACACCAATCTGGGATCCCTATACACACATAGATACATGTGTATCCACAACCATACACACACACACACACACACACACACACACACACACACGGACACGGACACGGACATGGACACAAACAAAGCTGAAAAAAAAAAGAAGAAAAGGGAAAAAACTAGAAAATGACTATATGAAAAATTCTGTTAGGTCATTGACAATACTACAAAAATAAAATGAGATATTTAGAAAATATCAATCATGAAATGGGTTTTGTAAAAGAGAAATCCTTAAGGAGTATAATCATAGTAGGTATACAGACCAAAACAAAGAACAAAAACATCGATGTGCTCACAACAGTGGTTTTATAGGTAAAATACTTTGAACAATCCTCTTTTCCTTAGCATTTGAATGAAAATACAAAAGTTGCAAGTGGTTTTAAGTCAGAACACAAATTCAATAAACCTGAATTTGATTTAAAGTTTTAATACTGTTCCGGTTGCATAACCATAACCATAGGATGCTTTGTATAATTGAAGACAGCTTTCCATTAATGCTCAATAAATACTGAAGTCTGTATTGCTTTGCATGAAATTTAGTTCTCATTAATCTTCACCCTCAGCCTAGCGTTCATGAGGACACTTTTGAGCAATGTTCCTGACTGAGCCAGGATCATTTATTAAGATTATGAAAAGTGCATCTGAAAAAAGATTATTCATGTGTACAGTTTCTTGTGGAGGCCAGAAGAGGGTGATGGATTCCCTCAGACCTGGAGATACAGAATGTAGGAGCTGCTTTACATGGATGCTGGGATCTGGCCTCTAGTCCTGATGATAGAGCTGCACACACTGTTAACCCCTGAGTCTATCTACAGCCAGAGATTGGTGTTTAAAATGTCTACTAAGATAAAAATATTCTCTTCAGGTACTCTTACAAACTCAGAATGTTTTGACATTGAAAAACTGTATTTTAAAAAGCTGGAGAGAAGACTCAGTGGTAAGAGCATTGTCTGCTCCTCTCAAGGAGCTGGGTTTTATTCCCAGAACCCACATGATGGCTTGTAATCATCTGTAAGTCCAGTCCCAGGAGATCTGATGAACTCTTCTGGTCTCCTTCACCACCAGGCATGCACATGGTACAAAAACATACATGCAGGCACAACAGCCTTATACATTAAATAAATAATCAAATCTTGAAACTGTCTATTAGGATATAATGTATTGCTTAAGAAATTAAAACCTCTTCATCCATTATTTCCCCCAGTAATAATAGTAGAATAATGCCTGCCCAGCACTTTTTTGGTAAGAAAAATGGGAATACTGGAAAACTTGTCAAGTAAACATTTTCAGAAATCTAGAAATTAGCTAATAGTTCATAATAGTCAAAAAGTACCAGAAACATGACCTGAACAGTGACATCAACAGACGTGCTAATGCAGATAGAGAAAAGACCTCAAGCTTTAAACTTGCAAAGAGAACGACTGGCAACTAAGGAATGTCAAGCGTGAGAGAAATAGTCTTCCTCAGGGAAAAACACAACAAATGGACTTCTAATGCCTATGGTCATCTCTGGAACCATTCATAGATGTAACATAATATAGACTGAGCAGGTTGCATTTATGTATTTAGAAACACACGGATGCACGCATGTAATTATAGGGCATGTGGGACCTTGTTACCAGACAGGCATAAGAAGTGGTAAGGCTGAATAAACTCAAACCCCGGAAATCTCAGAACTGAGAATAGCAGGAGTGGAGTCATTCCCTACTGCTTCTACCTGCTCTGGAACACATAATCACAACACCCCACTGAGGACAGGCTTGTCAGTACTATACAATGAGTGTCTACATATGCACATATACACATCCATACAAAATATGTAAATGTAAAAAAATATCTAAATAACTTTTTCAACCTCCTAGGTTTGCTCCCCACTCTTATGACTTCCCCCAAGAAAAGAATAATGAAGAAAAAGCATCCAATTTGTGATGTGCATACATTGACTGGAGCATGGGCAAAGTCCCAGTGGACAGTCCCTCAAAGAAAATTAATTCCTTCTCCAATCCTACATCTGCCATAAAGCCATCAATTGTAGAACATCTCAGCATCTTTGTCACAATTTTTGAGTGATCTTCCATGGCTTCCTGTCTCAACTGCTACTTTTTTTTGGGGGGGGGGAGTTGTCACAGAAGCCTTCTATGTTCTTTCTTAAATATGAGTCTGCAGTCATCCATGCCACTGTAAAAGAAGCTTGTCCTTTATAGTCAGCAGGAGCAGAGCTCCTCCACATGATTTCTGGTGACAGCATCATGGACATCCACATGGCTTCCAGCATTAGCTAGTGCCATGGACCTCAGATGGTCTCTGGTGGCAGTACAGACCACAGACATCAACATGGCCTTAGTCAGTGTTTCTATTTCTGCACAAACATCATGACCAAGAAGCAAGTTGTGGAGGAAAGAATTTATTCAGCTTACATTTCCACATTGCTGTTCATCTCTAAGGGAAGTCAGGACTGGAACTCAAGCAGGTCAGGACATAGGAGCTGATGCAGAGGCCATAAAGGGATGTTTCTTACTGGCTTGCTTTTTTTTTTTTTTAAGATTTCTTCAACTGAAGCTCCTTTCTCTATGATAACTCCAGCTTGTGTCAAGTTGACACACAAAACCAGTCACTACAATTGACCCCTTGTCAACTTGACACTCAAACACATCACTATTAAGCCTCAACCCTTACTTTCTTATTCATCCCCAAGATCTAAAGAATTTTAAAAGTCCCACAGTCTTTGCAAATTCTTACATATTAAAATTTCAATCCCTTTAAAACATCCATTCTCTTAAAATTCAGTCTCTTTACAATTAAAAGTATCTTAACTGTGGGCTCTACTAAAATACCTTCTTCCTTCAAGAGGGAAAAATATCAGGGCAGAGTCATAATCAAAAGCAAAATCACACTCCAACCATTCAATGTCTGGGATCCACTGATGATCTCCTGGGGTCCTCCAAGGGATTGAGTCACTTCTCCAGCCCTGCCCTTTGTAGCACACACCTTGTCTTCTAGGCTCCAGATGTCTGTACTCCACTGCTGCTGCTGTTCTTGGTGGTCATCTCATGATACTGGAGTCTCCAAAACACTGCTATCTTCTGTTGCAACTAGGCTTTACCAATAGCCTCTCATAGGCTCTCTTCATGGTGCCAAGCCTCAACTCCTTTGCATCACCCCTTCAGTTCTAGGCCAACTAAGGCTACACCTTCACCAATGGCCTTCCACAGCCTCTCACAGTACTGAACCTCAGCTGCTCTTCATGACCCCTTCGTGCCTTCAAAACCACCACCACTTAGGTGACTCTTACACATTACCAAATCCTGCTGCACCACAAGGTACAACCTTGGCTATCTCTGTAACACAGCCTCTGTGCTCTCAGAAAACATTTCCCAGAAGATTTCACTTCAATGATCCTGGTCTCTTCTTAATCTCTGCTAATTTCAGCTGTTAGCTCCAGCTAACCAGCATCAATAGTCCCAGTAATGCAAAGTTTTTGCTTTAGTAGTTCTGGTATTTTGTTAATCTCAGCTGACTCTTCAGCCCCAGCTAACCAAAACCACAGCATCTTCACAATCAAAATAGCAATGACCCTGAGAAGAGTCTTTAATCTTCCCTCTGAAATTTCACAAGCCAGACCTCCGTCTTCTGCACTGTTCTCAACATTATCTTCCCAGCTCCTACATAGCATCCCACAGAGCTCTTAACATTGAATGAATCTTCTAGCCCAAAGTTCCAAAGTCCTTCCACAGTCCTCCCCAAAACATGGTCAGGTTGTCACAGGAATATCCCCACTTCGCTGGTACCAATTTGTCTTAGTCAGGGTTTCCATTCCTGCACAAACATTATAATCAAGAAGCAAGTTGGGGAGGAAAGGGTTTATTCAGCTTACATCTCCATATTGCTGTTCATCACTAAATGAAGTCAGGACTGAACTCAAGAAGGTCAGGAAGCAGAAGCTGATGCAGAGGTCATGGAGGGATGTTTGTTACTGGATTGCTTTAAAGAAAAAAAAAGATTTCTTTAACTGAAGTTCCTTTCTCTGTGATAACTCCAGTTTGTGTCAAGTTGACACACAAAACTAGCCAGTACAAACATGGACCTCAACATAGGCCATGATATCATCATAACCCTCCAAGGTATCACAGGCCATGGACATCAATATGGCCTATGGGGCAACATGGCCACAGGCACTAATATGGTCCCCAGTGGCAGCCCAGCCCATGGACATCAATATGGCTTCAGGCAGCAACATAGATTGGGGATATCCACAAGTCCTTTGGTGGTAGCAGGTACCACAGACATCAACATGGCCTTCTTACATGTGACTTAGGCCTCATTGAATATTGAATTGAGATTTATTAAAATATAAACAAATATGAAAAATTGGAAGTTATTTTCCATGATATTCATTTACTATTTTGATAAATTTAATATATGAAACAAATAAAATGATATTGAATAAAGATTTCTTGAAATAATTTTCTAACAGTACTTTATAAACAATTTTAAATAAAATGCTATACATAAGTGATATTAATAAACCTCACTTAAAATGTTTATTTTAGATTTTTTTTTAGATAATTTGAAGTTTATTATGGTATTTCATACTGTTCTGGGATATTCACTGAAGAAGACTGCTCAGACATGGGTTTAAGCCAAGACAAAGTCTTTATTAGCTGGCCTGCAACTACAATGGATGTTTACGATCCCAGTGTAGCACTAAGCCTTTCTCAGGGTGAGTTTTTAAGCACAAAAACCATGTTCTGGGTTTACATACTTCAGTTAACAGGAACAGTTAGCCAGAAGTGGAACTACAGAAGCTAACAAGCAAGGTCAGTACATTTTGAGACTTTCTCAGAATTATATGGACTATGACAGATTAGGCCTTTGTTTTAGTTTTGGCAGGTGGTGTTGTCTGTGTGCTGAGTTTTACAGAATGAAGGGTACTAGAGTACTTCCATCATAGAGTCAGGTGTGTTAAGGGCTGGAGTCCTTACAACACCTTTATGTCATTATACCTGTTCGTTTGTTTGCTTGTTTTTCAAGACAGGTTTTCTCTGTAAAGCCTTGGCTATCCTGGAACTCACTCTGTAGATAAGGCTGGCCTTGAACTCAGAGATCTGCCTGCCTCTCCCTCCTAAGCACTGGGATTAAAGGTGTGCACGCACCACACTATGCTTTTTCCTTATCTCCCCTTGCTGCTCTCCCCAACCCTCCAACCTTCATCCCTTCTTTGATGGTAAACTTCTCAGACTGCTCATCTTTCTGCTTCCCTTTCACAAGTATTCCGTTCCTCTCTCAGGTTGTCATCTTCCCTCCCTCCTATTTCAGGATCCCTTTCCCTGCTCTTGGTCCCCTTTCTGTTTCCACGATGTCTACACATACACTCGTGTATATTTTGTAATGAAAAATACTTAGCATAATAAGGTTTATAGACTGTGAGTACACAGTAGAAGGAAATAAGCACATTATAGATTTGAAAGTTTGATAGTGTATTTTAAAGGAATTTAAAGACTGTATATACATAAAGCTGTAGTAAAAGAGGCTATATGACTTTTAAAAGGTTTGAATCTATGTGACTAGAGAAAGAATTGCAGTGACCCATAAAAAAATAAGAAAATAGAGGTAACGCAGTCACAAAAGAATGAACATGGTATGTACTCACTGTTAAGTGGTTATTAGCCCAAAAGTTCGAAATACCCAAGAGTCACTTCACAGCAATGGTAGGGCGGAGTGGGAGGTCCCAGATGGAGGACTTGGAGAAGGGACTGAAGGAGCTGAGGGAGTTTGCATCCCCAGAAAGGCAGCAACAGTGGCAATTGGCCTGACCCTCCGATACTCCTAGAGACTGATCCACCAACCAAAGAATACACATGGAGTGACCCATGGTGCTGGCCACATATGCAGCAGAGGAGGGTCTTGTTTGCCATCAAGGGGCGGAGAGGCCCTTGTGCCTGAGGGTGTTAGATCACCCAGTAGAGGAGAATGCCAAGGAAGGAAGACAAGAGTGGGTGGGTGGGTGTGTGGGTGGGGGAATAGCCCAATAGAGGCAGGGGAGGGGGAGGGAGTAGGGAGGTTCCAAAGGAAAGATCTGGAAAGGGGAAAACATTTGAAATGTAAATAAAGTAGAAAAATAAAAAAATAAAAAACAAACAAACAAAAAAGATGTCATAGGAAACAAAAAATTCTTAAATAAAAGAATATACATGTCCAAAAAAAAAAGAAAGAGAAGAAATATAGATTATTAAAAGCCACAAGGGAAAACAAAATTAAATAGAATAATCAAAATGAGAAAATGAGGTAAAATGTAAAAAATAAGTAGAATTGTGTCACTTGGGCTTTGTGGGGAAGTTTAGACAGAAGTTTAGACAGCAAGGCTGGGAAGATGTGACATCTTTATTTCTGGAGTTTCAAGACCCTGTGCAAATGTCAGCTTCACAGTTAAGTCAGATGTAGTAATTTGACAATTCCTTCTGCAAAACAAATGACACAGAGAAGATAAAATGAGACTCAATGATATAAGCATCTAAATTTTGGATAAAATCTATTTGCTTGTTATCCAAATATAAGTGTTTAAATAATGCACAATTAAGAGCACTGAGAAGATATGATGACTGTTGGATGAGAATCTTGTGCACTGTGTATTCAGATGCTGATGTCTGTGCCCCAAGATCTAGTTGCAATCTGGACACAGGCATTATCATGAATACTGAAAAGTCTCCTGTATCAATGTAGTGGAAAGAATGCTCCCCAGTTGTCTCTGGTTAATAAAAAGCTAAACAGCCAATGACTTGGCATAGAACATAGGAAGACTGGATGAAGATCCCAGCCAGGGGTCTCAGGGAGAAGAGCCAGGTAGGAGTTTGCCAGGGGGCGGGTGAGGGTCCAGGAAAAGAAGGGCCACAGATGGAGGAAAAAGATGGTCGCGATGAGGTCAGACATGCGGAGGAGTCACCAAGGGACCTCCAAGAAGACCGACAGCTACAACAGAGTGAGCTAAGGGGAGACTTAAAGCAAGTAACTTGGGGCCTGTGTCTGGGAAATAGCTAGGTACCATAGAGGATTAGGAATATCTGCTCAGTTATTATGCTTAATTCTTGTTGAATAAAGCAATAAGTTTCAGTTTCAATTATTTGAAAGCTAGCCAGGCTAAAAAAAAAAAGCTGCCACCTTTAAATTTCATCCTATAAATGAAATTTATATTTCATCTCTACTTTAAACAAATTTCTGTGAATGGCAATAGCTTTATGATTATTTGGTGTATGCACAATAAAGATTAACACTCTTAAACCCTGTTCAATTGGTGTCTATGCCTAGTGTTGAACTGAGAAGTATGTGTCTTGAATTCCTCATTGGACAGTGTCATCATAGATGGTGTAAATAGTAAAAGTCGTTGCTTACTGGGCAGTTAATAAGAGTTTTTGTTTGTTCCTACACATGATCCCACTAAATTTGTCAGCCATCTTGTAACTAAGATGTAAGTTTGTAATAGGAGAGGAGAGTAGAAATAGTAGTAGCTTCAAGGAGTACGGTGTTTGTAAAACATTCACTGGATTGAAACTTTAATTAGCTTGGTGTCTAGGCTATACAACCGCACTACTGATCTCTATGTATCTAACATTTTCAGGGTTTAAAACAGCTGATAGGATATCTTAAAGGCCTTCAGTGCAGCGCAGCCATGGAGAAATATTCAAACATTCTAAGCTGATCTAAAACCTTTGAAACATAGCCAATGTCTATCATTTAAATTTTATAGATATCAAATAACTAAAAACATGTCCGCCAAAAGCCTTTCTAGACATTTACATTTCCACAAACTGCAAGCCTAAAATGGGGTTTGACAATTTTATTTTTAGAACTGTTTATATGTGATTCTTCTATAACATGTTGTTCTCTGAAAAGAACTTGGCATGAAAATGAATCTGTACTGGGTCACATTCAAAATGATTTAGTCTCTGATGTATAAAATTTCTTATAATTTCTTCCACTATAATTCCTGTTCATTTATTCCAAGGAAATATAAACCAAATCATCATTTGCCAGGTTGTTTCCCTAATTTTGGGAACTACTTAGGTTTTCTTAGAATTACAGATACACTCCCTTCTTAATAACCTCGGAATATGTTAAATGTTCCTGGAAAATGTAAAGTGTAACCCAGTTGTTCTAGTCACACAACAATATTTACTGAGACAATTGTGTGTCAGAAAAGAACTGCAGATGCTAAAGTTAAAGATCTAAAATTTGTGATATGAATGAGGAAATATGAACAATTCACTAATAAATCACACAGCTCCACAGAGTATGTATAAAGTGCTTATTTGCACTGTTGGTTTTGACTTTCTAGAAAAAAATATTTTCTTAACTGGGCAAATTCAACTACAGTAGTTCAAACTGTAAGGTTGAAATGATTGTAAGAGTGCTTCAAGCAAGGACAAGCTGTAAGTCATGCAGCACTTGAGAGGTGATACAGTAAGATCATGAGTTCAAGGTCATCTTTGGCCAAATAGTAATTCAAGGCCAGACTGGCTACATGAGACTCTATCTGAGAGAAAGGAACAAACCAAAAACAGAAAAACAAACAAACAAATAAAACAGAGATACATTTGCAACATGGATTGAAAGATCCTTCCCCAAGACCTATCAGGGTAGCAGGCTGTGCCTTTTGTTTTTTGAAATTGGAATCAATCATCTCTATCCCTGATGCTACCTACGTTGGTGCACATAATTTGTTGTTGCATGTAAGATTCTAGCTCAAGTCCACCTTGTACATCCATGAATCCTCATCAACTTTCAGTTTTATCACAAGACTGAAACAATCCAGTGAGATCTTCAGGCACTTCTTATAACTCTCTTGCCATTTCTACCTTTCTGTAGATGGATCTGTCACTGAAGCCTTGAACCTGTCAAAGTTACTATGAGGGATAGAATTCGTTTCTTCTCAACTCCTGCTACTGGTGATGTTTTGAGGGTGAAAATCTACCTCCAGTCTCAGGGACCACAGCTGTACTGATGAGAACAGTATTCTCCTTTCTAGAATAGCTTCAAATACTTTCTCTAGATCTTTCAGAGCAACAGCTGTCTATAAAAGGCCTGGCCTTGTAAATGTATTTGTTTAATGAGTCCTGTTTGGATTCAAATTATGTCCACTCACTCGCACTGACAGCACTTGGTCTCCAATCAGTTGTGCTATTTTGAGAGGCTCTGAAAACTTTAGGATATGGGATCTAGCTAGGGAAAGAGGTCAAGTGGGACAGGTCCTTGGAAAATATTGACAAGGGGCCTTCCCAACATGCTCTCTGTTTCTCATAGATTGTAATATGAATAACTATTCTCCATCAAAGGCTCTTGCTACCATGATTCTCTGCTCAATTATATGAGGCCAAGCAAAAACAGAACACATCCTCTGAAACCATCTGCCAACCTAAATCTTCTTACATTATTCACTCTGATATTTGGATACATTAAGAATAAAACTAACTAATACAACTTAAAAGTTGAAATTGACCCTTGGGCTATAAAATTGATATTGTGTTAACACAATCAAAATAACCTTAATCCATTGTATAGCTCCATGACTGGAAGTGTTGGTGAAGGCCAATACTATTTTAAAAGTAACCCTAGTAGGTTGTAACAGTGATCTAAAATGTTTAGTGCAATATGGTAAACAGATGTGTTGCCATTTAGACTTTGTTGTTCTAGTTTTACCACATAGGCAGAGTAGATTTAGTGTTAATTGTAAGGGATTACACGTCAGAATAGTAAACGAATATCGGCCTTGATTTAAAGTTACCAGCTACAATAGGGGCTAAGCCAGAAAACGCACTCTTTGAAGCTTTGAAACCAGACATTGATCTCTAGCTATAAAAATCCTAAATGATATTTTTTAATTTTTTTTCTCTCATATATTGCAGCTTCCCCTTCCTCTCCTCCCCCAGTCTCTCCCTCCCACCTCTGCTCTCCCCCAGATCAACCCTCCTCCAACTCCTCTCAAACAAGAGCAGGTCTCCCAGGGACATCAACCAAACTCAGGCATAAGAAGTTACAATAAGACTGGATGGATACATATTCTCCTATCAAGGCTGGATGAGTCAACCCAGTAGGAAGAACAGGGTCCCACAAGCAGGAAAAAAGAAATCAGAGACAGCCCCAACTTCCACTTAAAAGTCTCACAAGAACAGCCATAACATATATCCAGAAGACTTAGGTCAGACCCCCACAGACTCCCTGATCTCTGTGAGCCCCCATGATCCCCAGTACGTTGAATCTGTGGGGCAAGTTTTCATATTCTCCTGGTGTGTCCCTGACACCTCTAGCTCCTCTGATCTTTCCTCTTCCGCCTTCTCAGGACTCCAGAGCTCTGCCTCATGCTTGGCTTTAGTTCCGTGCATCTACTCCTATCAGTTGCTGGATGAAGTCTGTCTGGTCTCTCTGAGGACAATTGTGCTAGGCTCTCATCCCAGAACACTCTGCAGGCAGGACGAGTCATTGGGTTTTGTGGCTGGGTTTGTGTCCCAAAGCCTCCACTTGAGGCCTTACTTGGTTACAGCAGATGGCCAGTTCAGGTTCCATGTCCCTTATTACTAGGAGTATTTGCTAGGGTTATTCTTAGATACCATGGAGTTTCCACTGCACTAGGTTTCCACCTTGACTCTGAAATGTCTCCCAAATCCAGTTGTGACTACCAGTATTAACTCCATCACCCACACACCTGATACCGTCTGTTCCCAGTCCTGCCTGTTCCCAATTTCTACACTGGGGAAATTCTATTCTTTTTCTCCTTCCCAGGGAGATCCTTTTGTCTCCCACCACCATCCTGAGCCCTCCTTGTAACTTAGACTCTCTGGGTCCATGAGTTGTAGCATGATTATTCTTTTCTTTGCAGCTAACATCCACTTGTGAGTACACACCATGTTTGTCTATCTGGGTCTCGGCTACCTCACTCAGGATGATTTTTTTCTAGTTCCATCCATTTGCCTGCAAATTTCATGACATCATTGTTTTTAACAGTGAAGTACTACTCCATTGTGTAAGCATACCACAATTTCTTCATCAGTTCTTCAGGTGAGGGATCCAGATGGCAACTCTGATTAGTACAAGATTTTATTTTCTGCTTTGAAAATGTGTCTTTTAATAAGCCTCTATCCTCAGTGATTTTAGTTAAGTCTCCTGGGTGACTTATGTGACCTCTGCATGGCATTATGCTTTAAAAGCAATTTCTTCTCTTATCGTTATCTGTTCATCTCTGCTGGCTTCAACATTTTTATCTGCAGCTTCTTCCATTCTCTTACCATTCACAGAAATGGGTAAGAACAGGGCCTTGCTCAGGGGAATTCTGCAGTCGACTTGATTTTCTAATCAGAGCATTTCCTCCCAAGTTAACACTCAGGCGGTATCTGGTTGAGCTTTCTTATCATTCATATTCTCTCAAGAAAGATGTCATTTCTTCCAGAAATTTTGCCTGAATTCTCAACTGGACCAAGTAACTCTCTGGTGCAACAGATTAGTTTTCAGTCTACCTTGGATTCGGCAGTACCACACCCACTATCTTTAATCATTTGTGGTCTTTTTTTTTTTTTTCCATTTAAATTGAGAGATGTTATTTTCCCTTTCAATGGAACACTAACAGGTGACTACCGTGTTATTAACTGCCGCTACTTAAATATTTTTGTTTTTCAGAATGTAGGCCAACCCATGAAGAAGAAAAGATAGTAGGAGGGCTAGTCAGTGAGTTCGAGTCAGATGATGCACAACTTTTATGAATTATGCTTCTTTTAATTTTACTTTAATTTTTCTGTGTATGAGTGTTTTGCCTGTGTGTATATCTGTGTACCACATGCATGTCTGGTGCCTGAAGAGGCCAGAAGAGAGCTTCAGATCCCTAGGAACTGGAGTTATAAGCAGTCATGACCCACCTTTTGGAAGCTGGCATTCTAGAAGAACATCCAGTGCTCTTAACTGCTGAGCCATCTCTCCAGCCCCTAAGTTGCTTGTCTTATTTTGGCCTGGTTTCATTTGTTCCCATTATAGAAGTAATATAAGAGACCTCATATCATCATAACATGTGATAACAATGGACAGTTTGAGATACTGTGATAAATACCAAAATGTGTCACAGAGGCTAAGCTGTTAGGGAAATGGGGAGGTGGAAGAGTTACATGCTGCAGGGTTTCCGCAGACCTTCAACTTGTTAAAAATAATAAACTGAGAAACAAGAAGGCAATGTGCAATGAGATGTGGCATCGTGGGCCATGAAGAAGACACTTAAATGGAGTTCTCTTGAATTATGACTCACTGTAACCAGTCAGAAAAAAAAAATCTTAATTACATTTCCAGGAATAGCAGAAAATTTTGTATTTGTAGTAGATACTGACTTACAAAATTTAGAATTACATTGTTGATGCAAAAAGCACAACTCTCATCTTAAAAGGAAGAAGGTAGTTTATTCTGGAACCATTTTGAGTGACCATGGCCCAGGAACACACACTTGGTTAACTCACATCCCATGCTTCAATATGAAAGCAGTTTCATGAAGTCTTAAATCATAAATATAGTTTTAAGTCATGAGTGCAGGCACATTTAAAAGGCACCAGTGGGGACACCAGAGGGGCAGGCACAGTGAGCAGCGGAGTGTTGCTATAGGGCTGAGATGTTATCTAGTGATATTCTTAGCTTTGGGTTGGTGGAAGCTGGTTGTCGGCTGTTAATAGAGTCTAAAAGGTTTCATCTCACAAGATATTAGCTCACTGGAGTGAGCAAGGGACGATTGTTTTGGAGGGTTAGATAAAGTAGTCCCTGGACCCTCAACATTCCAGCCTCTCTACAGAACTGAAATTCTAGTCAGTCAATACAGGACTGAAATTCTAGTCAGTCAATTAGTCTCTGCAGACACAGCTTTTTTCAAGAGGTTTTTATTCACAATGTTATGGCTGGGTTTTACAGTTCTGGTTACACAATACATAGGCCTGATAAAATCTATCATGATTGTTTTTCAAGCCTTCATCTCTCCAAGTGTCTCCTGCCACTATGACAGTTTTTGTGTCCAGATGAAGTTGAATACTTGCTATGCTTAACGATACTTTCCACCCTTCCAACAGAAATTTGTTTTCATGGTCTCCCAAAAGTTGAATATGAACAGTCCCCCTGGGGTATGATGTGAAGGCAAGATTCTGGACCAGCAGTAACTTGAAGCTTGTTGAATTAATATAGCACAGTGGAATAGGGAATTCTTTGGCTCTTGAGATAAATTAGAACATTGTATTTTCTGGTTCTTGCCATCCATATTAGGTGAGAAGGAAATGGTGCTCTGGCTTAGGAGTGGGCTGGCATGCTTCAGCACATTCATTCCCATTAGGAGAAACCATGTAAATTTGAACTTCCACTGGACAGAGTCAACCCCTGCAAACCTTCACCTACTAAAGGTGTAACTTCTGGGTTGTCCAGTTACAAGCTTGGTCTTGAAGTCAGGTAGTCCTCTTTCTGTCTTTGTTTCTTTCTTTCTTTCTTTGTTTCTTTGTTTCTTTGTTTCTTTCGTGTTTTCCTTAAATTCTTTTGAATACAGCTGGTTAAATGGCACAGCTGAAGTATTTGCTGACAGAATTATCTTTATTTGCTTTTGGGAAGGTTAGAGCAGCCTCTGTTTCCTTGTTTTTCATTATGGCATGAAAGTTATACTTCAATGAAGTAGAGATGCTAATTAATTTCCACTGAATGTTATTACTATCAACCTGAATGTAGATGTTACATTGAATATGTTGGTTTTCAGATCAAATCTGTGTTCATTCTTTAATAGTTATCAAGGACAAAGTTATCCTGTAAACAAAATTTCTATTATTTATCTGGTTTATGAATAGCCCACTGTTGTTTTTAAACATGCTACTAGATGTTTCCAATTTTCATGCCCCTCTGCTTCATTAAGAGGTGTCAGTTGTCCCAGCTTTGTGTCTGCTACAGCCCACCCAATGGCAGGAATCACCTTCCAGAAGTTAGTGGAAGCCTTTCAGTTGGTGGTGGGATATGCTGGTCTCTGACACCACCCATTGCTACTCAGTACCATATTCTTTAAATCTGTTATCCATTCAGTCATAGAAGCTATTTCTTTTTGTAGTTGAAACAGAATAGATGAAAATTTCTTGATTTGTATGTAACTGAAAGTTCGCCTAAGAGGTCTACCCCCAATAAACCAGCTATGCTGTTGTCTAACCAGGACAGTCTTAGCCATTTATAACATTCACTGCTTTCCTCAGTCCTTGCTTATAGCTGAATCAGCTTGAATAGACCTACATGTATAGAATGTTGTTTTGCTTCAGTTAGTTTTTGGAAAAGATAATATGCTTACAGTGGATTTTGAAAATGATCTTAGAGCTTCTAAAACCCTGTCACAGAAAATTAAACTATGTAAAATTGTTTCCAAAATCAAGCCGAAACAAAGTAAATAAGCAACCCAGAAAACCCAGAGGGGACATTTTAATCTTCCCTTATTTCTGTTGGCATTCCTCCCCTAACTATACATAACTACACCACACAGACACACAGACACACAGACACACACACGCACACACGCACACACGCACACACACCACAGAGAGACAGACAGAAAGAGACAAAAAGAGAACTTTATCAAAAACAATGGCCATTCTTTATTTTATGTACCATATGTAAATGCTAAATCAACGCTAGTCTTCTCATCTCATTTACTGTTTAAGTTTCTCCTATGTAAAATTTTGATACTACTCTCAAGTTTATTTTGTGTGACCTGAAGATACCAAATTGAGATAATATGTAGTTTCCTAGGTTTTAAAACAATATCTTTACTAAATGCCTTTATCTATGGTATGTGTAGATGATTAGTTAAGTAGTAAATTATAAAATTTAGTTGTATGGATTATTGATATTATTTCTATAGTTGCTACTCATTTAATTTGTCAGCATTCTATTCCTGGGTGATGAACACGATGCTAGATGCTAATCACTAATGCCAGAACACACATCCTTTAAGCAGCTGTCTCTGCTGGAGATGAAAGTGTGGGACAAAGCACTGCCATTGTACTCATGAGAAGGCATCGAGGATGAGCAGAGATGTACAAAGTGCAGGTTTTATTATAGATAGAAGTGTCACATATTTGTTAGAAAGTCTAATATTTTGAAGACATGTGATTCAACTATCATTTGTTTTCTTTAACCTAGAAGACAACACACTACCTAGCTCAGTCTAACAGACTCTTGGACTCTTTTATTCTCATCTTCTTCCTGACCCTGGCTCATCCTCATGTGCATCTAGCCATTAGTGTATCATTGCTTGCCATTGTCACTGTAATTCATTTCTTAAATGAATTACATTTATTCATTAATTAAATGAAGCACTGTAATTCATTTCTTAAATTATGGTGGCGTCTTGCTGTATCCCAACTCCACTCCTTCTGTGCTCTTCTCAAGCTGTTCTATCAGCTTCCTTTAAACTGTCTTTCTTCAGTTTCTACAATTCCCTGTGTTTTCATTTCCTGATGGTATTTTTGTACCTAATACATTTTTGTTCCAGAGATAAGATATCTCTTTTCTCCTGTTAAATATCCCATCTTAGAAGAGTTATTTTTGATAACTTTATGAACATTGAAACTTAGGTTAGATATCTCATGCATTCTTACATACAAAGTTCCACTACTTATGTGGAAACAGTCACATTGTGTTTATGTTTTAATTATTTCTTTATATTACACACTGCAAGGTATGCCCAACTGGAGACCCTCAAGCCATACCTGAGGATGGCAGCAGATACACCCCCAACACACACTAACTTAAGACAGTATAAGAATTTTGGGATATTATAAGTAACCTTTGTACATTTCTCAAGCATAAACTTCATAGACTACATTTTGTTGCAGTGTCAAAGATTGAATGCACCTAAAACTACCAAAGAGTTATGATTCAGTGCTGTTTCTCTAGGATCTACTATTATGCCTGACATATGGGTATTCAATAATCATTTATTAAATTTGATAAATATAGTGCAAATTGACAAATACAGACAATACCAGTCCTTTATTCTCTAAATATAATTTTATTGGAACACATCCATGCCTGTTACTTTATGAGTTGTCTGTAGTATTATCTTATAATAGAACAGACAAGAGCTGGAATATAATTTATGGTCTCAAAATGTTTACTATGTTAAAAATTTTTAGTGCCCACTGTCACAGGGTGATGCAAGATTTATTTTTCTTTATGAGTAAGCTTTGGTAGATTGTATCATTGAAGGACTGAGATTATCAGTATTATTGACATGAAGTTGTTAAACTATTCCTGAGTTATCCTCTTTGATGTGTGGAGATTTGCAAGGTATGACTTTTTCATTTAATCTGGGACTTAGTTGTTCTTCCTCATTTGATTCTCAAATTAATACTTAGTCTTATTGTCTTTAGTATGTTTCTGCTTAACTCATATATGTGAGTTTATAACTTTATTATTTTACCTCCTCGGCTTCCTTGAGTTTTAATTTGCTATTTTATTTCTAGGTTTTATACTACTAAATTCTTTTTAAATCATATTAAGCTTTAGATTGGAATTCTGACTATTTCTCTGATCTATGATATATTATTTATCACTAATTTGGGGGATATCCTCAGCCACTACATTTTCCTTTTTTTCTGTTTTTTAATTTTTCATTCTGTGATGCGAATTGTACGTGTTATTTCATTTGATATAGTCAGAGAGTTCACGACACTTTGTTCTCTCTGTTTCCTACCTTTTTCTATGTTTCCTTGCATCCTGGGAAGATTTTGAGGATAGCACATTTCCGCCTACAATCTAGGTTGTCCCCATCCTGGCAGCTAAAGGGAACAAGAAAGGAAGCCCACTGAGGTCCTTCACAGAAAAAAATTCCACTTCTAGATGTATGGAGACAGAATTTGTAACGTCAGTTCTCTGTTATCTCCAAACTTCCAAGTTGCTTTAGATTTTTCTAACTTGCTAGTTGCAACAGTTATGGGTTTTTTTCTCCTGAGACCTCTCCTGTTGGCTTACAGTGATCTGTATTTCCCCATGTCCTTACATGGCCCTTTCGTTTTGCACATATGATCTGCCGTATACTTGGTGATGTGGTTTAAGTATGAATTGTCCATCAAAGGTGAATCTGTTTGAACTCTTGGCCCCTTGCTGGTCACATTGTTTGGGAACATTGTGGAATCTTGATTTGATTAGGTGGAGCCTTACTAGAGGAAATGACTCACTGGGGGTGGGCCTTGAGGCTTTATAGACTGCTCCAGCTTCCTCTTAATTCTCTTCTTCCTGAGTAAAGATACAGGGTGAACATCCAGCTTTCTGTTTCTGTAGCCATACCTTCCCTCCATGATAAACTATATCTCCCAAGAACTGTAAAACACAATAAAACTTTCTCTGTGTCCTAGTTAGGGTTATCATTGCTGTGATGAAACACCATGACCAAAACAATGTAGGGAGGAAAGGGTTTATTTTGCTTACATTTTCATATCACTGTTCATCATTGAAGGAAGTCAGGGCAGAAACCTGTAGGAGCTGTCAGAGGTCATAAATGAGTGCTGCTTACTGGCTTGCTCCCTCTGGTTTGCTCATCCTGTTTTCTTATAGAACCCAAGAACCCCAGCACAGTAATGGCACCGCCTACAATGGGTTGAGCCCTCTTCCACCAATCCATAATTAAATGCCCTATAGGCTTGGCTACAACCAGATCTTATAGAGGCATTTTCTTAATTGAGGTTCCCTCCTCTCAGATTACTTTAGCTTATGTCCAGTTTACATAAATCTATCCAGTAAACTCCCTTCTTCTGCCTTTGTCAGCATATTTTAGCATAGCAACAGGAAAGTAACTGAGAGACTTGCTAACTCTTCTCACAAGTATATTTGTCTGATTTTATTACAGCCCTAGGGCTGGAACAAACTTAACCTAATTTCTTCTTATTAGAGACTGAAAGTTTTTGTTCAGATAACACTCATATTTTGGAACTTTATCCCCAATGATAGTATCTGAGGTGGGTTTCTGGTGGTGATATTTATGTGAATTTGTTCGTATTTATGTTTTTCAAACTTAATATTGCTGAGATAAAAAAATACTTAAGGGGAACAATCTAATAAAAAAAAAGATTTATTTTGGCTCATGATCTTCAGAGGTTTAGTCTCAGCATCACAGACAGGGCCTGCACAGCACAACAATTAACACTGTGGCAGTCAGAATACTCATGCCATCTCCCCTGCAGTTACTAATGTGGCTCAGACTTGCTTAACTTCCAAGTTCAGAAGAATTAGGGGTTGTTTGATCATAGATAGGCATACAGAACTCATGACAACTAGATCATTTCCAATAGAAATCTTGTTCCCCCCTAAATCCCAAGAGCACAGTATTTACTTTTTGCCACCTTCCCCAAGGAGTCTCACCAATGGAGATTAAGGTTTAACACAAGCCCCCAGAGGATGCTTTACATTCAGACCATGTAGTATTCAACAGAAGACTACCAAAGCACCATATGCCAGGAGCTATGTTTTCTTTCTAGTTAGCAGTATTTCGTTCCATCCCAGTGCAGAATATGCTACACAAACATTTTGTTTTAATATGTTCAAAGTTAATGTTTCTCATGACAAATAAGCTCTCTGGAGTTTATCTGTATTAGTTCCAAGTTTTAGTCTTCTAATTTCCTGGCCTTGACATAGATAGCTCCATGGAATCCACAGAGGAAATCCCTCCTAGGTGTGGACAATTTGGATAGGACACCTCTCCTCTCATGAAAGAAATGTACTTTGGAGGCCCACAAGTTGTATGGAATTGCTTCTAGGGCACATTTAAGCACATCAAGAATTTTGTTGGGTTGCTGCTGCCTCCTCCCTCTGCCTCTCTAAGTCATCATTTTGGAAGCATCCACAGAGACACCCCAGGTTCCCAGATCCCTGACCGGCTCTAACGCACCACCCCCAGCCTGTCCCTTTGAATTGAGTGCTCAGGGCTTCCCTCTTTAATTATCCATCAGGATATGCCTACCCAGCCTCATTTCCTGTGTTCCCACTGCAGCAGTAAGATGTAGCTGACCAATCCCTGTTAATGCTTTATTGCTTTTAACACCACTACAAATCCAGTTTCATTGTGGCTTCCTGGAAACAATCAGTTTCAAATGCTGAGTTTCTGACTGGGACTCTAAGCATTGTTTAGGGTCAGACAGAGCACATTTCTCCTGGAAAATTTTGTGAATAAAGCTGAATGCTCTCTATCCTATTGGACCTGGCTACTGACTATCTCTGTAAAGTCACAGGAAAAAATTTATGTACTAATGTTCTCTCAGACCTTGAACAATTATCATAGAAGCTTCACCCTGGGAGGAGTAGAAAAGACGCTCTGCTTCTTGGGATGCCAAAGAAAAGAACACTTCATTATTCCACTGCTGATTTTCCAGAGATGGGTTATCTTTCTCTAAGCCATGCTTTTGTGTGTTTCAGACATGCCTAAATTCTCATGTTAAGAAATCCAAATAGTTACTTAACTCAACAGATAGTTACTGTAATTTTTACATACACACACACACACACACACACACTCACTATATATATATATATATATATATATATAATCTCTCTTATCAAAAAGTAAGAATTCTGTGATAGAAAAAAACATTACAGCAATTAATTAGTTTTTCAATCTGCCTTAACTTCAAAATAGATTTCACATTCTTCCTGAAAACACCACATGGCCTTCATAATAGTTGGATTTCTCCCTGGGGATGAAATTTTAAATAGTTTTATTACAGTGTAATGTATTTAACATGTGTGTAGAATTCTTCACGAAGTTATCTCTTTGCCACATTGATTGCATAAAAAGTCTTTCAACTGCTATATTAAAACATATGGGATGGTTCTCACCACCCCAAGTCAGCTCTATTGCAGAAGTGATGGGTAACCCACCATACTCCACTATTATTATTATTATTATTATTGACTTTAAAAATAAAGGAAACTTGCTTTGGTTCACAATATGCTCTAAGGGCTAGGGGATTGGATTTTCTTGTAGGCAGAGTCCTGAGGTGAACCAGAGTATGACATGACAACATATGGAAATATGTATGTGTGTGTGTGTGTGTGTGTGTAGGAGAGGCAGAGTTTATTTCTGGGTTCTTTGTGTTATTGGTATATATGTCTGTCCTTAAAGAATAGTGTTCAAGTTACTCGATTGTTAACTTGACAGTCTAGAGTCATCTGAGAGGAGAAGCTTCAAATTATGTAGATTAGATAGGCCTGTAGATATGTCTGTGGTGGATTGTCTTGATGTTCGATGTGAGAGTGCTAAGCCCACTGTAGCTGGCACCATCCCTATGCAGGTGGTTATAGTGCCGTATAAGAACTCTAACTAAACAGCTTTCCTACATGATTTCTTGCTTCAAGACTCTGCCATTACTTCCCTGGTGATGAAAGTATAAGCCCAGAAAATCCTTTCTTCCTCTTAATTGCTTTTGGTAAAGATATTTGCCACATCAAAAGAAAGAAAATGGTAACACATATCAAAATGATCAATACTTCCTTTCAAGCAATGAAGTAGAAAATTATGACTCTTCTGACTTAATTATTCAATACTATGTCTGTTTGAGGCATCCTGAGATTATACATGAATTTCATCCATTTTTTTTCTTTCTGTTAAAATATTTTTAGAATTTATGTTGTGTTTGTATTGAATCTGAGGAAATCTCCACTGCATCTTTGAATAAACTTCACCTCTCACCACAAGCATCTCGACTATCCATACTTCTGCAAGAAATTATTAGCTCATTGTGTATTATTAGTCACATATTTTATGTCAGGAAGATAGAATCCCCTAATCTCTTTTAATAGCAAAAGACTATGTTACTAGGAATAAATTTCTTGTATGGTATTTTGACAATAATTCAGCAACATATTTTCGAGATCTGTATTTTAGCTATAAGAATTCTAAATTTATATTTTCTACTTATTTTAAGAAACAAGTTCAAACTTATAGAAAAGGAATAGGAATAAAATAGGCCCTCTTTCTTTTCTTTTGACCTATTTGTAAGTTGCCAATGTTCAACATCCTTAGTCATCAGGGAAATGCAAATCAAAACAACCCTGAGATTCTACCTCACACTAGTCAGAATGGCTAAGATCAAAAACTCAAATAACAGTAGATGCTGGCGATGATGTGGAGAAAGAGGAACACTCCTCCATTGCTGCTGGGATTGCAAGCTGGTACAGCCACTCTGGAAATCTGTTTGGCGTACTCTCAGAAAAATGAACATAATACTACCTGAGGACCCAGCTATTCCAATTCTGGGCATATACCCAGAAGATGCTCCAACATGTAATAAAGACACATGCTCTACTATGTTCATAGCAGCCATATTTATAATAGCCAGAAGCTGGAAACAACCCAGATATCCCTCAACAGAGAAATGGATACAGAAAATGTGGTACATTTACACAATGGAATACTACTCAGCTATTAAAAACAATGACTTCATGATATTTGTAGGCAAATGGATGGAACTTGAAAATATTATCCTGAGCGAGATAACTCAGTCAGAAAAGAATGAACACAGTATGTACTCACTGGTAAGTAGATATTAGCCCAAAAGTTCAGAATACCCAAGATTCACTTCACAGCCACAGTTGGACTGAGCGTGAGGTACCAGATGGAGGAGTTGGAGAAGGGACTGAAGGAGCTGATGTAGTTTGCAGCCCCATGGAGGGAGCAACAGTGTCAGCTGGCCTGAGCTCCCGGTGCTCCTAGAGACTGAACCACCAACCAAAGAATACACGTGGAGAGACCCATGTTTCGGGCCACATATGTGACAGAGAAGAGCCTTGTTTGCCATCAGCGGGAGCAGAGGCCCTTGGACCTAAGGGTGTTGGATGTCCCAGTGTAAGAAAATGCCAAGGAGGGAAAATGAGAGTGGGTGGGTGGGTGGGGGAATACCCTCATAGAGGCAGGGGGATGGGAAAGTGGATAGAGGGTTTCTAAAGGGGAGATCTGGAAATGGGGAAACATTTGAAATGTAAATAATCAAAAAATTAAAAAAGAAAAGAAAGAAACTGAGGTCACAAGACTCCTGTCTTGATTTCTTGGAGTTTTCTTACAAGCACTCAGAATTCCCCTCACATGACTTTATCCTTGGACCCTGTTTCAACATATTATGATTACCCTCAACCCATATCCTCACTTTTCCCCTTTCCACACTGTTGCCCTCTTTCTCACATTCATTTATTTGTATTGTTTTGTCATCCAGAGATTATCAAGTTCCTTCTATGTGATCACAGGTTTCTCACTATCCACTGGTCCCTGGAAGTTCATTAGTGGGTACACAAATGGAGACAATGACTGCTTCTCCCCCAGAAGTCACTAGTAGCCAATAACTCAGGAAGGAGGAGTAGAACCTATTGCAGGGTATCCTGATTGATGGTTGACAGACCCAGTCTTAGTCAGGTCCACTGTAAACATTACAGCTGCTATGAGACCATAATTGCACTGGCTGTATGAAGCTCAGGAGCGTCTCTTTGCAGTGAATGGTGGTGAATGCATAAATAAATAATAACTCAAGTCCTGAGGAGAAGTAAGAGTTGACTGCTCAGCCTTAGCTAGGAATATAAGAACTTGAGAATAGAAAGAAGGGCTATGAAATCTTATTTTCTAAATATTAAAATCTTCAAAGGTTGTGACTGTCATTATTGGATTTTGAAGTCACTGTCACAATTTGATTTCCATAATTATTTCCTGGGATAAGCCTTTTCATTATCTATACATATATTTCTCTTCAGTGTGTGAGTAGGCAAGATTTCAAAAGACAGCCAACTGGACTTTGACTTAGGTATTCATTTGGTCTTATCTTACTTTTTTCTGAGATCATAGCAAAGCCTTATGTCTGAGTTTTTCCATCTCCAAGACAGGGTTTCTCTGTGTAGCTCTGGCTGTCTTGGAACTCGAGTTTTTCTATATCCAACAATAGTTCCTTCATAACAGTATGAAGACTTTAAGAGTTAACTATTTTGAAGAAGGATTTTATTAAATACGCTATTCAAACTGTAAGGAGAGCTGAGACTACTCTCGGTGTCCCTGCTCTGCTTTGCTCATCACACTGTTAGAACATGTGGAAGTGTCTAACTAAAGTAACCTCACTACATGTTTAAAAATCATAAGTGCAAAACAATGCAGTAGGACTGTTGAGGACTACAATATTTTTTGAAGGCAGTATTGTGCTGGCAGATGTCAGTCAAACAAACAGTGTCAATAATAGCCATTATATGTGAGACTTATTGAACAGGTAGCTGTTGGGAGTAGCAAATCAACCTCCACATGGAACCTAGGACAGGAAGAAGAAGATGTGCTGCCTACAATTGGTGAATGTTGTACCTCATCCAGCCCAAACTCACTGTCCGCTTAAGTGCATCCTGCATTCATTGCTTGGATGTTAAGACTCATCCAGAGACCCTTCACTACCTCTCTTCGCATCTTTAATACTTGGAATCATATTAAGGCAAAGTTTAATTTCTGCTACTGACCAAGAGGGTGACCTATCGTTCATATAAGTCAGCAATGTTCTTTATTAAACAGAATTGTATAGCTTATCATTCATAAAATATTACTTGTACTATGTCATGTTATTTAATTGTAATATCTGCCTGACACAGTGTTCCTGTCCCTACTTCTTACACTGTATTTCTTTTAAGTGCATCTGACAGAAAGGCCAAGTAGAATCCTGTTTTCTAAGTTCAACAGGAAACTGTTTCAGTAGATAGTATATTTAAGGGACACTTGTTGTAATTATAGATTTTTATTTTCTAAGTATGTTTTTCTCTTAACTAGGCATTCATTGCCTTCCTGTAGTGTTTGCTTACATTTGTGTTTATCTTTAATTCAGTCATTTTAAAGCAAAAATGTTCCCTGAAGCTTTTGAAGTTTTAATAAATTGAATCCTGCTTTTATTCAACTTATTTCTTTAAGTTCTTCCTCTCTTGGATAGATTCCAAACAGTTCTTGATTGGCTGCCCTTTGCCATTGATGTCTACTTACACAGTTGTACAATCTGAATTATACTCCATCTTTTAAGGGTTTTTTTGTTTTGTTTTGTTTTGTTTTGTGTCTTGATATTCATTGATTTTTCTTCTTCCTGAGCTGTCCTCTAATCTAATGCTTCTCTCTTCAGGTTCAATCAAACTTCCAAAAACTTTTACCTATTGAGTAATTAATATATTGTTTTTTATTTTTAATCCCAGAACTGTCGTTTGATTATTTTTATGTAGTTTTTAGTTTGGGGCCAACATTCTTCAATTTGGTAATTTAATGTTTACATATAGTTTTTTCATTTTTCTTTTTTTACCCTTAATTATACTATTGGAAGCTCTGGTACACTTATTTTTATGTTAATTTTTCTTTTTTTAAATATTTTTTTAGATTTATTTACTTATGTATATAAGTACACTGTAGTTGTATAGATGGTTGTGAGCCACCATGTGGTTGCTGGGATTTGAACTCAGGACCTTCAGAAGAGCAGTCAGTGCTCTTAACCGTTGAGCCATCTCTCCAGCCCTAATTTTTCTTTTTGTTTCAGTTACGGTCAATTATTTTTTTTCCCTTCCACCTATTTGTACTTTTTGTTTTCTGTTGAAATATGTGTGGGAAATGTTAGCTGTGGTTTTATACTTTTAGATTACATTTTCTCTCTCCGGAAAGCATTGTTTTGTTTTGTTTTGTTTTGCCTTTAGGTAGGTAAGTTGGAACTAGTCCACCTTACCCCAAACAGATTGCAAATGATTCAAACACAGTCTTCCCCTTGTAAAGAAGAGTTCATTTTCTTTCTTCACATCTACTCCCAAGGAGCCAACTCAGTGTTCTGGATCTATACTCAGGTATTTCTTTCCCAATTTTGCTTGATTCTAAGATTCAGTTTTGCCTTTAGCAATGTTTGCCCGAATTTTTTCACCTTAGCTTCTTAGCCCACCTGTGGTCTCCCTATTCTTCTCTACCTTCTCAACCAAGATCTAGAACAAATGCCTCCATAGGAACATTTAATCCTCTTCCAATCTCCTACCTTCTGATGTCCAACAATCCTCTGAGGTGTTACACATTGTTGCTGGAAGTTACAAGGGAAGAACATCAAATTTTGGTCTCTGTAGCCTTGTTATTCTAGTGAATGTGACACTTTGTGGTCCATCTTCCTTTGAACATCTCTGAATTCATTTGTTCTGCTGCTCTGGATTTATAATGTAAGTGGTGGCCTCTGAAGGATACTTGGGGAAGGTTGGGGTGTTGGGCCACCTATGCTTCCTTTTTGTTCTGGGCTTGAAGAAAGAGACCTAGAGTTAGCACCTTCTCAGGTCAGTACCCAAATTCTGGCCATCGTTCGGAATTCTTCCATCCTCCACCATTTTGTCCAATTCTTACCCCTTTGGGACAAGCAAACAACTTTTACCACATTATTTACTATCCTGCTTTATAGTTTATATGCTAAATGTTTGTGTTAGGTCCACCTCTCTATACTTAGAGTCAAGCTTTTGAAATTATTAAGTATGCATAACCAGACCTCTTGTCTCTTAAGTGTTTGGTCCTTTTATTGAAAATCAGAGCTTTCAAAATTACAGTAGAGACTGTACTTCAGTTCAACAATGTTAAAGTAAATACCAGTGTCTAGAGAGATGCCTCTCTGATGAAGAGCTCTTGCTGATCTCCAAGAAAATTCATGATCCAACCCAGCACCATATCAGATGGCTCAAAGGCACCTGTGACTCCAGCTCCAGGCACTTCTGTCCTCCATGGCACCTGAACAAACATGCCATGTTTTGTAGGACAAGTTCCTATCCAGTTCATTACTAAGTGGTTCTTCTAGGATTTCAGTTCAGACATGCGTCTCTCTAAAACTGTATGTATTCATTCTCTCTGCTCTGCTGGAATTTCAATGAATAAGGTTTTTTTAACCTCAATAAAATATAAGGAACATTACCTAAGAGAGATGGCCCCACTTGTAAGATATTGACATTCAAATGAAGTTTTTACTTCTATAGTATTTAGTTTTTACCATTTCTAGTTTGGGAATATTGGAAGAAGAATTTTTCCTGTTTCCTTTTGTGTTTGTTAGAATATTCTGATAAACTCTTTACAAGTTATGACTAATGTTCAAGTCTGATTATGATCCAAAAGCAATTTTGTATTGTATTTGTTAATTAATCTCTTTATTGATTTGTTATAATGGTATTTTTGTAGAGTTTATTGTTTATTAACTTTCTTACCTTGAAAGATTCAATTCTATGGAAAAGTCACACTATAACTACAATTGACTCTGTGTCACCCCCAGGTCATTCTGCTATTTGGATTTTGTGACACTTGCTTTATATCTGCCATGCCGTCATTTTGAACATTCTTGGTGTTCTTTTTTCTCACATAGTCCAGTTGAAAGTGAGCCCCAGAGGAAAGACCTCTATCTCCCAGCACTTTAATGTATGTTTCCAAAGAACAGGAGTATTTTATTGAAAGTATATTTTTAACTTTTTATTGATTCTTTGTGAATTTTACATTGTGTACCCCAATCTCATTAATCTCCCCATCCCTTCACTCTTGCAACATTCCCCAACCAAAATAAAATAAGATGGAAAAGGAAAAAAGAAAGAAAGAAAGAAAAAACAAAACCATTTTGTCATAGACGCTGAAGTGCTTCACAGTGTCCCACAGTACACCCCTCTGTCCACACATCTTTACTTGCAAATATTCATTGCAATGAGTCATTGATCTGGTTCAAGACCTCTGGCTTCTGTAACACTATCAATATTGGATCCTCACCGGGATTCCTCTAGGATATCCTCTTGCTGTCTGTGTCATAGAGATCCTGCGTCTTTGGATCTGCAGGACTGGCCCTTCCATATGCTCTAGAAGTTCAAAGATGAAATAGATGTTGGGGTGGGCCAACTCAAAACCCTGGATCTGTGTCTGGGTGGTAGCGGAATTGGTCAGCCCACCAACTCTCCCCATTCACACCATCACAGTGATCTCTCTAGCACTGCCCTGGGTAGTTCATCCAAGGCTGTAACCAGCAAGGGGCTGAGCCAGTTCTCCCACCCCCATGCCACCAAGACCAGCTGTACTGTGCTGCCCCAGAAAAGGTGCAGGCCAGCTCCCCCGAATGCTGCAGCTATCAGGGGGTGGGATTTTCTCATGTATTTATAAGAGTCCCAAATCAGAAATTCTACTTTGATAGATATTAATATTTGATCATAACCAATTTCAGCTATTTTCCCTGTCTTATAAAGCTATCTATTTCCACCAATTAGTGTCACAGGCTGCATGTGGCATTTCACTGTGCTGATGTTTATGATAATTTCAGCTTTTGGGTAGTCAGCCTCATTGTGTAATGGCATTTTGATGCTTTGTTCCAGGAAATACATAGTGCAATGATTTCTTCATGGCTAACATTTCTTAAAAGACTGTGTCTTTTCTCTTTTGAGAACTGGAGCTACAGGTAAAGCTTACAGGGAAGCATTTATAAGAGATAGTGAAACACAAATATATTTTATAATTTAAATTATAAGCATCATGTATATCAATTACATGTTATGACATACAGGAAAAAGACTAACAACATTCTAGGAGCAAAAGGGAAGGACATTAGGTAATAAGCGAGAAACTCACTACGTTTTCTCAGTGTTTTTCTGGCATTAACCCTGATGATTAATGTAACCTTAAAATAATCAGAAATAAAGTTGCTATTATGTTATATTGCTATTGTATTACAACATAAAATATATTTTATGTCTAAAACAGGTAAAGAGATTTGCTCATCAGCTACTGTTCTTTCAGGAAGTAAGTCTATCTTGTCATAGACATCAAAGGATCAAAATACACATTATTTTCAAAATATACTTGTATTAATTCTTTGATAATTTTATACATGGAATCAATCACTTTTTAAATCTCTTCTTCCCCGTGCTCCCTTTTGTTCTTTCACACACATCCCAGCACTTGTCCATCCTAATGTCAAAGTATCAAAATCTAAATTCAAGAACTCAGCAAACAGACCAGCATGGTAAGGGAGGGGGCAGTGGAATCGATCATACATACCTGTAAATATCAGTACTGCTAGTAATCTCATTAATACCACGAGACATTTACTGACCAGTGCCACTTACAAATGTGAACTGATGTTATCTTATAAATGATTTATACTTGCTATTTCAAATGATCTGATTTTACCCGGGTATCTTCTGCTTTTTCTAACTCAGGATAATATTTTGACCTACCCTTGAACTTAGCTATATATATACTATTTTGGTTCTGTATTTTTAGGCGTTAGAATTAACAGGAAAAAAGAACACGCTCTCCTCTCTCCTCCAAAGCACATTTCCTTTTCTCTCACCAGTTTCCTAGCAACACAGCAAACAAATGAAAAGCTTTTATCTTCAAAAAAAAATTGAAGAACTCAAGATAAAAACGAGGGGTAAATGAAGATTATCTTTTTAAGTGCTTATGTAACTAAGAAGAAAAGCAAACCACGTCTTTTACCTGTTATTTACACACCAGCTAGTAATGCTGCTTAGGGGCCTCTGTGAAGCTGGCCCCAGAGGGCTCGCAGATAAGCTTTGAAGATCAGCAATGAGCCTTTGACCTCGAATAATATGTCCTTTGTGTGTATATTTACCTTTTGGTTTTTTGTTGTTTTTTTTTTTTTTTACACAAATCCATATATCCTGTCAAAATAAAAATCATTTCCTACTAGCAAACAAAACTTCTCATTATAGTTAAAAAAAAAAAAACAGGAGATTAGGGGAAACCTAAGTCAGACAAAAATCTGTATATAAATTTCAGAAACTGGTGTCAATATGTTATGCAATCATTTATCTTTCATTGATTTTTGATTTTTTTCTTAAAAATTATTTGCTCCACCCCAAGAAGCCCATTTTGGTTTTTAAATAATAAGGGAAAGCTATTAGTGGAATCTATTAAATAAAAAACCAGTTCTGAACTATTAGACTGTTTTTTAAAAACACGGTCAGACACAGAAGATTCATTTTCAAGTAGTTACAGGTTTTGTAGCATGTGGCCAGGATATCTGCAGCCATCTGAAAATCCTTCTGTATCTAAGCACAAAGGACAGCAGTGGTCATTAATATCCCTAGGGGAATGAATGCTCTGAGGCTTAGGCCAAAAACTGGTGGCTATTTCCATAGAAGCAGCAGAGAAAGAAACCAAGATAGTAATTGTTGACCCTTTTACAGCAAACGGTTGTCCTTACATCTCAGTATTGAGCTCTCTCTCTCTCTCTTTCTCTCTCTCTCTCTCTCTCTCTCTCTCTCTCTCTGTGTATGTGTGTGTGTGTGTGTGTGTGTGTGTGTGTGTGTGTGTGTGTGTGAGTAATAAATAATCCATTAAACATTCACATCCGGACATCAGTAACAGCCGTGATGAACACATGATTTCATCATACAACATGGGCCTCACCCCAGACATTTCCACCTCATGTCCAGTGGGGATCTTGTTTCTGTAGGCAGCAGAAAAAGAAGGATGTTCTTTGGGAATCCCTGAGTAATCGTGTCCCCACATCAATGCAATATCATATATTACTTTTCAGCGGACAGGTAACTAGGGTGACTTACAAATTCTAGTTGTAACCACAAGTTTCTATAGCACCCTGGCTACCTCAAATCAGGCTAGCATCTGTTGATGGAGCTACAAAAAAAATTATTTTATAAGGACTTACATGCCATCAGCCTTTCTACAGCATTTCTAATTAAATTTAAATTTTCAACATTATTTTCTCTAATCTCCTTCCCATCCCTATATCCCCACTCTGGACAAATCCTCTTTCCTTATTCATGACTTGGTTGGTTTGTTCCTGAAGATCCACCAAGTTTAACCAGGATGATTTTTGTGTCCATGTGTTTAGAAGTATCTACTGAAGCCTGGCAGGCTTCTCAGAGCATACAAAACTGAAGACCATAACAACTGCCCCTGCCTAGACTCCATCAGTAGCCACCTTTTCTTACAGTCTTTGGAGAACCAGAGGGAATCGCAGTAAGGACATAACTGTAATCATTTGTCAAAGCTGCCAGCTGAAGTCTTCACGGAGAATTGTGCAGGAAGACAATAACAAATTGTTAAGACAGCTGTTTATGATAATTGAATTTTGCTGGGTCATTCATTCTCAAAAGATTATTACAAAGCTATATTGCTTTAATGGTGTGAAGGTGAATTTCCTATTTTTGTGATTTATAGCCCTTGATCTCTATGAATAGTAGTCATTTTCCACAGGCAACTAACTATTCAATGAAAGGAAAAGATTAAAATGATACTTGATCCCACAGAATCAAGTGTACCTTTTCACTGGCTATTTTGTTGATAATTGCTTTTACAAAATAATTTTATTTGCCCACTTCTGTGTTATTGCATAGTAGCTTAATGTTTTTTTTAACTGTGCTTGGCATCACACAGGCAAGTATCCAGAATACAGAAAATGATTTAAAAAAAAAAAAAAAAAACAGATACCATGAAGCATAAAGTAATCTATTGGCTACAAGTATATTACTAAAAGTTGTGCTTTTTAAGACAGATTTCTCTGTGTAGTCCTGGCTATCCTAAAACTCACTCTGTAGATCAAGCCAGCCTTGAACTAACTCACAGAGATCTGCCTGCCCCTTCCTCCTTGGTGCTGGGATTAAAGGCATGTACCACAACCGCCTGACCTTACTATCAGCAGTCTAGACATTTATCTCTGGCTACATTTGCAATGTATTTTCAGTGGATTTCTTTAACCATGACAGAGGGTTAGCTAGAGTTGCATTTTCCTGAATTACTGTAGATAAAGCACAAAGCCCACATTGTTCCACCATTGTTAAACAGTAGATTAAACACTACACAATGCTTACTTTTCCAGTTTCAGAGTATGCATGCAGGTTAATCTATATTTAACATTTTATTTTTTAAATAATTCTAGTGCATACTTACACATTGTGGTTATAAATATAGTGTTTAAATGTTAATGCTTTTACAACTCTATGTAAGAACAATTTTATTCTATTAAAAACATTTCTTTAAAAAAAAACATTTCTTGGGGAATAGCTCACTTGAAAAATACCTTTGAATTTTACATTTTTTTTTTTTCATTCGCCTTGATAAATACGTATCTGGTCATCAATTCCTCATAGTAATCCAATCTGTCTCCTCCATAAATTCATTTAACTGTCACAAATATTTTATTCTCCAAGTATTATAACCTTACTGATTCTGATACTCTCTAACAAAAGTTTAATGGGAAACAGTTTATTTTTCTAAAAGTAAAACTATTAGAAATTTTATATGCAGAAAAATATATCATACTAGAGTAACAAGGTTATCTGTGTTTTATACTGTTCATTCATTCAAACATTCTTCAGCATTATTTTGATATATACAAACAGAATGCATTAGAAGAGACGAATATTAACAAGCACTTGAAAATTGAAGGAGAAATCAAAACAAAGGAGCAAAAGAACGCTCCTTTTCGTCATTGGTCGAAGGGCAAAGGAAAACGAATATTGGACTCAAAGGAAAACCAAGTGTTGGTGTAGAAAGTTGAATTGAGAATGTTCTATTTAGAAAAGATAAGACATACAACGCACGAAGTTATTCAAGATTAAAGTCTTCAGAGAACAGCAGGCAAAATAAGTGGGGGAGAGGAGGAGGCAATACTCATGCAGACTCAGGTGGGCTGTGCAGGACAGCAACAAAATGAATAGCTATAATCAGATGGGAGAGAGTTGGTGGGATGTGGCACTCAAGTAAGGGAACTGTTAGGCTGAGTTAATCATGCCTACCTGGTATTAAGTGAAAGACACAGATTAGAAAACAGTAATTGTTACTGTCGTGGTTGCTGTGTGTGTATGCCCAGTAAAATTATTCCGTGAATAACAGAAGAATTTGAGGCTTGTTTAAGCTGTCTGCTTGGCCCTTCTCCTGCATCTTAGGGTATAGGTGTCACCCATCATCCAATAGAAGCACACAGGATGTAAAATATTTGAGGACATCATAATGGTTAAGTGAATGAAAAGATATTTGGAGATGTTGCTCTTTATGACAGATGGAGACCATTACAGAAAACCACAACCAATTAAAATGCAGAGTTGTAGAACCCAGTCCCAAAAGACAACATCTACAAAATAACTATCTCACCTATCGGGGTCACTGGGGAAGAGGGGGCAGGAAAATCATGTCAGAGCTGAAGGATCAGGGATTTCCCTGTAAAGCTGAGTCTCTTAGGGATGACAGAAGCTACGCCCATAAAGTCTCATCATCATGACCACCCAAGCATAGCTGGACAAGAGCAGCAATAGACATGCTGAGATAGACAGGGAAAGCTCAGGAGGCTTCAACCCTTCACAAAAAAACTACAAGCAACTAAGGAATGCTGGGAGCAGGAGAAATAGTCCTGCCCAGGGAAGAAAACAGAAACTGATTATTCGGTGCCAAATGGTCAACCCTGAAAACACACAAAAAATACCACTATAGAGACTAACCAGACTGTATTAATGTACTTAGGAATGTGTGTGTATGTGTGTGTGTGTGTGTGTGTGTGTGTGTGTGTGTGTGTGTTTGTATTAATGAATAAAGGGGCCATAAATTTGAAAGAAAAGAAAGCTATATGGATGAGTTTTGAGAGAGAATGGAAAAGAGAAATGATATAGTCATCCTATATCTCAAAAAATGAAAGAAATCATTTAAAAGGTGTGTTACACTGAAACAACTTCATTTTCTAAATAAGGCACATTTCTTTAAGTACTTAAAATTAGAAAACTCTTGGTTCTTTAAATCTCAAATTCAAAATTCAGAATTGAACCTTTATGAAAAGAATCAAGTTATAATTTAAAATGGAATGAAGCAGACACAGGCTAAGTTCCTTTTATATCATTTAGAATGGTCTATTCAACAGAAGCTCATAGGTCTCTGAACTCTGGGAACAAACACCCTTCACTCAGATTTCAGGGTGACATTCTGAGTGCAACCCTGCTTTGGTGTGTACACGTTCATTTAAATTACCTCTTTGTAAGGATGTTCTTGGTCCTTTAGAATCTCTGTTAGGACTGCCTAAATGCTAGTGTAACTTACAGCTGAGAAATCTCATCGAAGTCACCTTAAGGTGAATGAATGTCACCACTAAGGTATAGGTAAGACCACGACATCAGTTTTAGCAAATAAGTAGAATCTGATCCCGTTAACATGTGACAAACCCTAACTTCCACAAAATAACTTCCCATTCATTAACTTTAAGGTTACAAAGGATTGTGGCGACATCTACCAGACTTAAAGAAAGGAGGCGTGACAACTAAATGCAGCCTGTAATCCTTAGATGGGTCTTGGCTTATGGATAGTTGAAATAAACAAAGCTGTTGGAATTATCATCGAAGTCTCTGAGCTAGAAGATGGTACTATACTAATTTCAATGTCTTGATTTTCTTTTTCTTTTTTTTTCAAGGAAAACACCAAATACACTTCATTAGTGTGAAAAAATAGTTATAAGGCACAGTGACAATGCATCCTGATTATATAAGTTTCCTTTCCTTAGGAAATACATAAACAATATTTAACATAATGATGCAGCATATTTATAACATGGTTTAGAAATATCACGTATGTACTGTTTAAATAAGTGCATGATCATATACCTTCATGTAATATGTATTGAAGAGAAAGTCACTACATTTTAAAAATTACTTAAAATATTAGTGAGAGGAAATGATATGGAGAGATAATGAAGTGTTTTGGACTCCTGTGCTTTTTCTGTGTGTGTTAGAATAAGACGTTTAAAACTTAAGATCTTTAAAATGAAACACAAACATCTGAAGACCGAGATTCACAACATCAAACCAAAATAAGTTAAATTTGATGTGTCTAGAGGTGCCCATGTGCTGGCTCCTTATTGATTTTTCAGTGACCCTCAAAACAAGAACAGACGTTTTGATTCCCCTTTGGTAAACAGCATTATGTATTTGTGGTTTGGCTTTGGTTCACGGACTCATTTTGAGGTCTGGTTTCCAATTTATATACAACAAGCTCACTATGATTCATAACTTCCTTCTCATGTTGCCCAATTTATGAGAGTGAGTTTTGAAATCTTGTAAGTCAGAATGCACACAGCAGAGCTAAATTTATTTTACTGTACCCTCAGTAAGTGCTAGGACTTTGGATTTTCTTTAATGGGAGTGAAATATAAACACAAAGCAGGGGCTGTACACGTCTTGGGAAGACATTGTCAGAATAGTTTGTGAAACGAAACTATCAAATGATGGTAAGCTGTACATTTAGAATAACAAATAGGTGCACCAAAATAGTGACCATTGTCAGACTAATGTGATCCTCATATGTGAAATCAGCCGTAGAGCAAGGTGCAAAATATGAATTCCCCAAATGTCTCAGAGTCACTACTGTAATTTTAAGAAGACACCCATAAGAATATTAGAGCTTTCAAACAGAAAATATCCTCTCTGGTTTCATTCAAGTCTTGAATTTTCTTTTGCAGCATTGCTCTAGTAAACATCGCAGGAAAGTGTCCTAGAAAGTGAGGCTACTTACTTTTGGAGAAGACACATATTCACCTTTGTCATCTGCTTTTCTCGTCATTTTCCTTGCTTCCTTTCAAACCATAGTCTAGTTTTTAATATCCAAACCAATTCTCAGTGAAATTCAGGGTTGTTAGAATGAAGATTGTGAATATATTTTATATTGCATTGAATGTAAAATTCTGGTTACTTTAACCTCATTTGATCTAAACCTTTTTTTAGCCCCTCCATGAATGTTTTGCCTTCAATAATTGCCTTTGGTCTGACATTTCCAAAATAAGGTGAGTTCAGCACAGGACCATGTGTCAATCATAGTAATTAAACAGAACATTGAATCAGTTGTAGAAAAAGATTCCTAGAAAATGATACCTCTAGGCTAAACCATATGGATATTTATACAAGTTCTACCTAAGTCCCCCCATGTTGTAGTAAAAATTAACACTGAGTCTCATGTAGAGTGAGGTGGGACTCATACTGCCATAGGGAAAGTCAATCAGAAAGATAAATGGAGAGTAGCAAAAAGCATGTTTTACCGGATATAAAATTCTTTGGAAGAGTTTTTATACTAAATCAAAAGGAATTAGCAATTTCTGCTCCTAGGTTTGAGGAGACAAGAGCTAATGGCTTTTTAAATGTATTTGTAATTAAAAATGTGATTTTAAAAAAACAACGAGGAGAAGGTCAAATAGGCAAGTCATGGTCAAAGCAAGAGTTGGGAAGTAGATAAAGGAAGGACAGGAGCCAAAAGCCTGGTCCCCTAATTCTTGCCTATACATGTCGACAAGGATCTGTCTGTAGGATAATGTCAGTCAATTTATGCATTTCATTCATTTAACCATGTTCTAATGAACAAGGGTCAATGTAACATTCTGACCAGCCTGGAATTCCTCAAGAGGACCAGCAAATCCTCACAATAGTAGGAAATACCCCAGCTGGAGATTCCCCTGTGGTGCTCTAATTTCTACAGTTTCCTCTTTGATATAATTTGTTTGAAATAGTTTAAGAACATTCTTCGCACCATTCTTTGCATTTTGCGCAGCTAACAGAATTCCCCTTTTTCTTTTCCAAGTTTTCAGAAGACAAAAGAAAATCGTTACTAATGTGCTTCGGTTGTATGACAAATGTTGCCTTGAGTGAGAAAGTTTAACTTACTCATAGGATACATCTGATTCTGTGTATCAGTTTAACATTAAATGATGCCCTAATGAGGTAGTTAATTTTGGAGTCTCTTTTACCAGAAACTCCCTCTTGAGTGCTGTTATTTATTCTTTTTTCTACCAACATTAAGAACATGGCACTATTCACACCCATTTTAAATGGTAGAGTTTAGCAGGGGCTGCACACTAGTGAAAAGTCACAGGGGAAATAAAGCTGAATCGGAAAACATCGGTTGACCTAGTCTAAGGTCTTTTATAGAACTCGAAGGAAGGACTCTAAGACCCGAGGACGTGGATCTGCTCTGACGCTTGTTTATGAGAAGGTGAAATAATGTGGCTCTGTGAGCCAGGGACTGTGTCACCCCTGTCCGCACTTGTCTCATTTACAGAGTGAGAAAATTGGATGACACGACTTTCATGCTCCCTGTGCTCTGTGACAGAATGAGCTGCCTTCCTCCTGTTTCACGGGTCTCACTCCCATCTGCACAGGGAGAATGTTCCTAAGTCCAGGGCATGGTGGGCTCAGCTAAACAGAAACGAAGAGTGGGAGAAGGCAGTTGGACAGACGTGAGGGTGACTTAGTGCTCCCCTCTTTGGACTGGTCCCTGCTTTGCTTGGAGTTCGTTCTTTAGCTCTTCCCATGTAAGCTCTTCACCACTGTGCCACTTGAGCAGGTGTCTTCTCTTTTCTTCTCTGACCATTGCCACAGGTAGAGTTGGGATCCTTTCAAATCCATGCATGTTCCCACCCCTAATAAATATCATTAGGAAACTCTTTCAAAATATTTGTTTGAATAATTTAGTTGGCTTGGTAATTATAAACATTGTATTCTGACATTAAAACTTGAACGGTGTCCCTGTAGAAACTGAACATTTAACTGTAATGGATTGATTAAATGAAAAATTTTAAAGATGTATTTATTACTTGTTTTATGGGTACCTATGTTTTGACAGTGTACGACTGCATGTGGTGCCAGCAGAGGCCAGAAGAGGGCATGGGATACCCCTGAACTGGAGTTACAGACAGTTGTTAGCTGCCATGCGGTGCTAAGAATCGAACCCTGGTGGTCTGGAAGAGCTGCCAGTGTTCTTAACTACTGAACCATCTCCCCAAGAAATATTTATAAGATTAAGCAATAACTGATATGCTGTTTTTACTGCTCTAAGTGTGCTCCTAAATCCAAAGATGTAAATGCTGAGATCATTTGAATGGATTATTACCATTAAAGTATGTAAGAAGATTAATCTATTTTAATTCAGAATGCAGAGTATGTGATGGAAAACACCTATCAGTTAGCACCTTATTTTATTAAAGTCATAATTTATCCTTATAAAATTAATACTGTCACTTGGTAGTATGAGGAGCCTCCAAATCATGAATTTTCTTGATTTGATGATCCTGGCAGTTCTGAAAGGCCTGGTCAGGGCTTGTATAGACTATTTCTTGGGTTTACTTTGACTATGGTTATATTTTTTGAGGGAATGACTACAGAGTCAAAGTGCTATTTTCAAGTTGTAGAGTTTTATATTTTGCTTGCTATGCTAGCACACCACTTCAGCTCATTATTTAAAATGAGATTACACGTGAGCAGTGGAAAAATTTTGCTAATAATTCTATTCAATGTCTACATCCCAGGAAGCAGAAGGCAGGCTCCATGCAGAAGACTTCGGTTGTAGTGTCTTTCAGTTCCAACCTTCATCATGAGTCTGAAGCTTGCAAGTCAGAAGGATTTGAAACGCAGCATCTAAAAATAATAATAATAAAATAAGAAAAGATGAAATTAAAACAGACCAGAATAGGACAAAACAAACAGGGAAAAAGAGGTCAAAGGAAAAGCACAAGAAACTCATACAGACACAAACATTTGCTTGCACAGAAAACCTGTAAGAACAAAATAGGAAACCATAACATTATGAGAAAAAGATCTGAAAAGCTTTTTAAGAAAAAAATCCGGAAAAAGCATTATGAGAGAAAAACAAACACAAACACAAAACAAAACAAAAAAACAAAAACTCCAAAAACATCATGGAGTTCTTTTTGGGTTGACTGGACATGGGACCTGTGGTTTGTACACCCAGTGAGAGTCCATTGGAGAAAACCAATTTTTCCTTGTGAGAAGTTATCAATTGGAGATAGCTTCTGGGTTAGGGATGGGGGCTATGTCTACTTCATGTCCCAGTGCTAAGATTCCATCTAGTTTAGACTTGTGCAGGTCCTGTGTGAGTTCCCAAAATCTCTGAGTTCATGAATTCATTGGACCTGCTGTGTTTAGAAGACCTTGTTTCCTTGGCATCTCCCATCCCTGTTGGCTCTTACACTCTTCCTGCCTCCTCTTCCACTGGGTTCCTAAAAAAACTCTTAGAGGAGGGATTTGATGGAGACACCCTACTTAGGGATGATACCCCAAGGTCTCTCACTATCTCTATGTCTGGCTGTGGCTCTTGGTATTCATTCCCATCTACTGAGGGAGGAAGTTTCCCTGGGAATGGCTGAGCAAGGCACTGCTCTATAACTGTGGACGTGATCTCTTTGTTTGAAATGGGACACTCAGATTCTATTGCCTTTTTCCTAATATTGGGACTACATGATCAATTCCTTTCCCCTCCAGGTCTCAAGTTTATTCTAGAATTATGAACTATATTACTGGCAATCTCACTTCGCCTGTTTTGCATTGGCAGGTCCCGGCCATCCTATCATGCAAAAGAGTGTATCATATCTATAACCAAGTCTTCTTTCTCTATATACATATCTATCTAGGAATCCCGAATACCTTTCTGAGAATTCCAGCTTATTTACATCCAGTATTCCCTTGGCAATGATTCTAAAGTCAGACTTTTTTCTACAAATGAGCCAGAGTCATATAAATACAAGGAAATTTTAAGAGCAACTTAAAGCATATTTAAAAATAGATGATCCAGACTTGGGAGGTGACTCAGTGTGCAAAAGTGCAGCAAGGCAGGCCTGACCACTTAAGTTCACTTCATAGAACCCAAGATGGAAGGAGATAATCTAGATCTTAAAAGTTGTCCCTGGTTCACACATGCCTACCACTGCACATCAGCATTCACATTCATATGCATCATACTGCGCGCACACACACACACACACACACACACACACACAATTAATAATAATAAATTCGAATAAAAACAGAGATGCTATGATTTATATACTCATCTTTATTAAAATGTTGAAATAAGATGTAAATATAGCTTAAAGTTATATCATTGGAAATTTAAGGGGAAAATCACCTTTTATACTTAATTGAAAATTACACTTTAAATGTCTTACATTATATTTTATATGAAATTTTATCAATAACTATTTCAGTCAATCATATTATAATGGCTTAAATAATATTTTTAATTTTTCTTCTTTGGAAGACAAGGATGTCGATAGGGGAAAAATCACAATATTTTCTATAACTATATATATTATATATAATATATTATATAATTATATGTCAGATATGATTTACTTTTAATATGTGTCACTGCTATCTGTCAGTGTGTTCAGTGTATGGAAATATGTGGAACAAAAGAGATATTTAAAGTTTAATTCTTAAATTAGCTTTCTGTGCTCCTATGGCCAGAATTCTATAATATTGCTGTTGGCCTCAAGCTCCTTCACTATGAAAATGATGCACAAATGGAGGGACTTGTGGGGTGCCACCGAAAGCTGATGATGATTGATTTAGAAAGATTTCCTCTGCAGATTTTCCTGTATTTACTGGAAGTATTGCTAAGTTCAGGCTGCCATACTTTCTGTGACATCCTTTCAGAGAGAGAAAAACGAGTGACTAAGACCTTGGGCAGATATCTTCTAAGTGGTTATAACACTGGTCGATCTGAAGAGTCAAGCGCTCTGAGGAAGTAGCTGCTGCAGAAATGATAGTTATACTGTTACTCTGTGTGTCTCAACGTTATGAGAAGAAAAAAATCCTACCTAAATTAAGACTCAGTGGTGCCTTCTCAGCCACTGCTTTAGCTAACACCTGAATGACACATTGGAGGGAGAGTGGCTGATAAATATGTGAAGGGCCACTGAAATATCAGCATTTCCAAGCAGCAGGAAATGGACCTTGAACAACATACACAACGATGTTTCTTTTTCCCTATGAAATGTATATGTTTAAGTAGATTTTTCTAGAAAAACAAGGAAAGCTCACAGTATTTAGTGATATACAAAGGAAAAAAGAGAAGGCTAAAGGGAAGAAGAAAAATTAAAATGGGAAGAGAATTATACATAGGAGCCATAGATTAAAAATAGAGCTGTGATTTCTAAGAAACTACTGGGTTATGGGTCATTGAGATGGCTCAGTGGGTAAAGGTGCTTGCTGCCAGCCCTGTCGGTCAGAGTTTGATCCTAAGACCAGCATAGGAGATGGAGAGAACTGACTCCTGTAGAACTCACTCCTTCTGACCTCCAAGAGCTTGCTGTGGTATACATGTCCCCTCCCTCCACTAAAATAAATGCTATAAAATGTGTTTTTGGGTTTTTTAAAGAAAGTAGTGCTTAAAGAATTATGCAGAGCATTCTCCATGTATTGTGTCATGTGACACATGCAGGAACTCCTCAGGAGTCTGCAAATGAGGAAACCAGCTTTCTCAACAACCCAGACAGATTCTTATGGCTAGTGTACGTTTGTAAAGACAGATTTTTCAAGCCAGATTTCTAACTTTAAATCCTAGACTGTTTCTGTTTTTCTCTTGAGGGCAGTTTCCCTGCTTTTCTCTTTTCTTTGTTTGAGATTCTATGACGCTCACACTTCTAGCCTTGGCTTATAGCATAACTATCGGACAGAACAAATATTTCCACATCTCTTCAAAACCTCCCTCAGCTTATAAAGAACATTCCTGGTTAAGGCTAAAGGTGGGGTGATAAAGCATTAAACTCTGCACAACCGAAGGGGAGAAACAGGGAGGCAGAAAGAATGAAGTGGGAACTAAATGTAAAGAAATGCCTTTTAATTTTATTTGCTATTTAATTTTGAGAATCTTATACATGAATATTGCGTTTACATTATCTTTCTTCTCCCTTGCTTTTTTCAGCTCCTCCTGTGTCTCTCCTGTTCCTCAAATTTATGGCTTCTTATTCTTTAATTATTATTGTTACACACACATACACACATATCTATGTATATATACATAGATATAAATTTATAAATACAACCTGCTGAGATCATTTAGTGTTGCTTGTATGTATTTAGGGCTGACTTCTTGGGATTGTCCTAACCTAACATGGAAATGGTCACTGGAGAAGACTTAATTTTCTTCTGTCAGCAACCATCACACCTGTAGCTCTTCCAGGGTGAAGAATTCCCCCACTCATGCTACTCATAAGTAGTGATATATAGTGATAGCTGTAGAGGGTAGAGAACATGATAGAGAAATAGAGAAACACATAAACAGAGAGAAGCATAGACAGCAAGACACGGAGAGACAGTGATGAATTATAAAATAATATGTAGGCTAAACCCCATCGTTGGCAGGATAGCAAAGCAAGAGAGCTGGCAAGAACTTTTAGTCTGAGTCCAAAGGTCTGAGAACCAGGGGAAATGATGAAAGATATTCTAGTCTGAAAGCTGGTAGGTCAAGACTGAAGAGTAGCCAGGGGCTTGTTTTTAAAAACAAAACAAAAATAAAATAATAAAATAAACAAGTAACATAAGACTAACAACTCAAAGCTGTGGCTGACTCCTACCAAAGAGTCATATTCATAGGCATGTGAGGCTCTGCACTTTCTAGCCTTTATCTGATTCTGTGGGACCCAGTTGTATTAGTGAGAGCAATCATTTTTATTCAGTTGACTGATTTAGGTGTTGATCATCAAATTACCCCTTGCAGAGTTTGAAAGCTTGACTTAATGTATAGCACACGCAGTTCTACAGACACATTTAGGTCCAGGAGGAATGGCGTAATAGATATTCTAATCAGGAACATACCTGGACTCATTTCTTACCTTTAAGTGGTCAGTACTTAAGAGCCAGTTTCTTATTCTTCAGATGTCCAAAAGGTGGTGCTCAGCGATCATTTACTATATAAGTGACTACGTTTACTAATTTTTGTTGCCTCTTTTTTGTGAAGATTAATAAGGACAACAACTTTATATCAGCAATAAAAGACAAGGTGAGAAACTGAAAATGACTGTTCATGAGCCAGGAACTACATAGCATAGAAACACAACTAAGGCACTGAAACAGTTTGGAGTTCAAGCATTAACTATCTAACCTCTGACATCTTTGATGCTAGAAAAGTTATTTCATCTTCAAAATTGTAGTTTCTTCCCCTATAAATGGGGAAATAAATAAGGCTCTGATCTTCTTACAATTATCACTTGATATATAATATAATCAATTTTTTGAAATAATAAACACAAAAGTTCCTCACACAGAATTGGTCACATAGTAACATAAGCGACATATCCAAGCCCTGTTGACATCATCGTTTACCGTAGTATTTAAATTGTTGATCTCGTTGTTTGTAGTAGGGACGATACATGCTGCTCTTACCAGCAATAGATCAAAATACATGACCTAAGTTTTTAAATATAACAGAAGAAAAGTGCTATGAGTTGTAATCAGTAGTGAAATATTTGTGAATGGATTTAAAGTGTGCGGTGATACTTTATTTTTGTATTTGTAGTGTGTTTGTGCGTGTTTGTGTGTGGACGCATGTGTGCAGAACATACAAGTGGAGGTCAGTGACATGCCTAGGGTGCTTGTTCTCCCCATCCACCTGTGTTGTTTGCATTCTCTTATTTAGACCACCCAGTTCACTGGTGGAACATTGCGTTGCAGATGTGGAGTCTGGAAATTCAGATTCAAGTGGTCCTGATGTTTGTGTGGACCCACCATGCCATCTTTCCAGCCTGTGTTATGATACTTTAAATGAATATTTTTTCACTACGTTTTATAAAAGTGTTGTTAGTGTGTGTGTGACATTTTAATTTTTTTACTTCTTGTTTGTAAATCGTCTTATGGGTTGTATTGGGTTTTGGTGATTTCCTTCCGTTCGTTATACTCTGAAGGGAAATTAGGGTGAGTATGTGAGAAGTGGTAATTTTTATTACCTAGCTATGGCTATTCCTGATAGTGAGTTCTGAGGCTGAAGACAGTTTGTTGAAAAGAGTGATGATCACATTTATCTCCTAGTAACATATCTTACAGACTATAATTAAAATGTTTAGCTAAAATACAGTTCTGCTCTTCTATTGAATGTATGACTTAAAGAGAATACTTCTAGATATCTTTGCTGACAAGAACAATTTTATTTCATGGAATCTTCAAGGATCTTCTCGTGTACCCCCTGGTTCCTCACCCCGTCCCAACAATGGATTTTTGAGCAAGTGCCCACTTCAGTGCTTTAAAGCACAGAATATACCTGCTTAGACAGGTTTGGTCCAGGGAGGCAGTTTCCCTGGTGAAGTCAATAGTGTCACAGAGCAAACCTAACAAAGAGACTGACCTCTGACCTCTGACCTCTGACCTCTGGCATCTGCTTACCACCCCAGGTCTCCTCTACTCTAGTCGGTTAAAAAAATGGCTACCCCACTACAAGCCTTGTCGAATGTTACCTATCATAATGAAATTTAGGGATATACCAATAATGACTAGGTAATAAGTTTATGGTGCAGAACGATGCATCATTTTCTAAGATCTATTTTGATAGATTAGGTTATTTTTGCATAGTCTTAAGTCTTGAGGTTTTTTGGGGGTTGGCGTTTTGGGGTTTATTTGTTGTTTGTTTTGTTTGAGGGGTTGGTGTTTATCTGTTTGTTTGTTTGTTTTTGTCCAGGAAAACATCTAAATGGTGGCACTAATTAACATGTGAGTCAGTGCTGAGGGTTCTTAGAATTCCCATGTACATTTTGAACTTCCAATTGCATATGGCATTTTCCAAACACATCTGGTCACATCTGATTGTACACAGCACCGAAAGATTGTGGTTATATGCAGAAATTTTCCCTGGGGTATAATTTCAAAAAGTGAGCATGGGAGGAGTCTTCAGTAAGGGGAAACCTGGGAGTTATTGTGACATCTGTGACAGGAACAAGCAGCGGTGCTATGCTGTGCTGTGCCCATGAAGTCAGCAGGAATAAGATATTATTTCATAAAAATCAGAACTTTGGAAAGTCTGTATCCCCCTAGGAGATTGTTGATGTCTGTTACATCATTTTAGTTAATTAAGGACTCTGAGATTTCAGAGTTTATTTCTTTGAACTAGTTTAAATATAATGAGACTTTTTCCTCTGAGGCTGGGAAAGAAAGAGAATTCTGTTTTCCTTTTAAGAAACTTATATTTTGTCCTTATGGCCTTTATATGAACGTAGTTGCAAAAATATGCTGAAGTAATGAGAGGAAATAAACCCTAATGGTTAAACTCTACTAATTCACAAGACTATGTAATTTGGAATTAGAAAAAGTGAGAAGAAATGAGTTGGGGCTCTAGCATCACCTTTAGTCTCCTGAAGCTAGTACGCTTTTTGTAGGAAAAGCAGGAGGTAAAGAGAGGAAGAAGAGGTGAGGCTGTGCTGTGCTGGCCCTCAGGACAGGCTCACGTTGAGTATCACATGCCATCCAGTCCACACGTGGGATAGCATACCTTACAAGTGTTTTGCATCCTAATAGGTTCCTGGCAAATAAGATCCAGTGTTTACTGAACATGTACTATGTATCATTGATTGATTTTTCCATCAAAGATAATGTAGTTAAAAGGATAATGAAAACATATTTCCAGAGAGAAAAATATGAGTACAAATTAGATTAGAATTAGAGTACAAATTTCAGTAAAGATACATGACCACACATCTCCAAGCCTTTCTTTCTCTAAGCTGGCTCTATTCTAAGCATGTTTTTCCTCTTTTTCTGGGTCAGGTCTGGGGGCAAAATTCCAGGTACTATGGAAACTGGAGTATTCAATACTGCAAGGAATAATTAGGTTTGCAGGCCCAATTTGTCTGAGCCTGGATTTATATATCAATGTAAACTAATTTTTATACTCATTTCCACCACAGATAAATGCCTCTGTGCCATTCACCAAAGTCAAATTGACACCTCTGTTTCCAATTGAGCTAATGTACTGCATTAAGGTTCCCTAATGTCATTACTACTTACTGGCAAGCAGTATATTTCAATATTATAAGAATAGAAAGGGCAGGAGCCTTTTCTATGTTTTTATTTGATGATCTTTCCCTCTTTCCCCACGGCCACAAGAACTTCCTTATTTCTTATTCCTTAGCTGGAGCTTTCCTTTCTCCATTTTCTTTCTTCACTGATAGCAGAAGTCTTGGTTTTTTGATTCTCTTAAGTCTAACACTTAATAACCAGGTGGTGGTGGCGGCGGTGGTGGTGGCGGTGGTGGTGGCGGCGGCGGTGGTGGCGGCGGCAGCGGTGGCGGTGGCGGCGGTGGCGGCGGTGGCAGCGGCGGCGGTGGCGGCGGCAGCAGCAGTGGCAGCAGTGTGCACCTTTACTCTCAGCACTCAGGAAGCAGAGGCAGGAGGGTCTCTGTAAGGCCAGCCTGGTCTACAAATTAAGTTCCAGGACAGAGCTCCGTAACAAAGAGAAACCCTGTCTCGAAAAACAACAATTAATTTGTGCAGTTTTTTTTTTCTTTATATTAGCAGTATTTTTCCAAGCTTGTACTAGGCTAGAATCTAAGTCATTGGACATCTATAAGCATCTATGAATAACAAGAAAGAAGCAGCCCTGGAGATTATTTCTTCCTATAAACCCCCTGTGCAACACCACACCAACCCTGCTCTGTGTTCATAGCACACAGCAGCTCAGCAACCTCCCACCTCTTTTCATTTTGATTCTTCGAGTATCAGAGATGGGTTAATAGGATACTAACTGAAATCCCTCCCACTGATGCTACAGAAGCCCTGGAAAAGAACTTCCCTCACCTCTCTGTACTGGCTTGCCTTTTCTCCCCTATTGTATTCAGAGACTGTATAAGTGGAGGGTTCTGTATTCTTTTCAATTTATGTGATTCATCATTATTATAGGATTCAGATTTTATTTAAATATATATACATAAAGAGTTACAGACTGCATGTTTACACTATATACATGTACTATCACAAGTATTCTATGTACATGCTCTGTGCATATGATTGCATGGAAGAATGCATATAAAAGAAACACCTGTTACTATGCCCAAGTCTCTAAGGCATTAGCAGCATTATGAAAGTTACCTAGATATAACTCCATATTCAGAAAGCCCGCTATTTCTCTTGAAGTAAGGTTTTCATAATTTTATTACTTTTATTTACATTTTGCTGTTCTATAGCCTCAATTGTGGCCATGTGTCAAGTGTCTACATGTAGTTATTGAGCATATATATGTCTTTAACTCCATGTGGTGCTCAGGCCATTCACTAATGTATCCAGTACATATATACTTGCTTACTTTGGTGGCTGTTCTTATCAGTGTTAGTGGACAAGAGAGTGTTCTTATGTATGCCCACTGCTTCTGAGGGTTTCTCTTAGTCACATAGCTAGGGTGAAATTGCTCTTCTGTGTAGTGTGTGTATCTGATAGTGGTCTGCTATTGGATTTTATGATTTTACAATTTCTTTGACAGTCTAGGAAAATAACTATTCCAAATCCTCACTAAATGAGTTATTCTCCTCTTTTATCATTTGTGCAAGCCAAGAGTTTATGAAAGTTGAAGTCTATATTAATGACGATGGACTTTCTGTGTTTCTGTAAAATTAAACTGTATAGATTGGAAGACTGTAAAGCAGTGTAGTATATTGAATGGTGGTCCTACTAAAGAAATGCCTCCTTGGATTTTATTCAGAAGAATCTCAAACTGTGATTCCGTGCATTATTGTGGGCATCAAATCCAATGACAAGTGATTTGTACAACATGAGAAAGGGACAGCATGCACAGAAGTCCGTGTCAAAACAGAGACTGGAATCTGAAGCTTCAAGCCAAGAACATTTGGAACGCCCTAGTGAGGAAGGATTTCCTGCAAGAGCTTGCAAAGGGAATGCAATCCTACCAACACATTCATTTTGGATTCCTGATCTTCAGAACTATAAAAGACAAAACTATTTTAAGCTGCCAAGTTGTGGTGATTTATCGTGGTAAACTTAGAAAGAAACCAATACAGCTGATTCATGTCTGTGACCTGTAACACATCTTAGACTGGTGATATTATTGTAAAACAATGATTCCTTTCTTCAGCTTCCATTCCAGTATCTGTGATAAAATACTACAACAGACAAAAGACAAAAGACAACTTATTTTATGTGATAAGATATACAGCAGTACTTTGTGTAAGTAAACATGCATCATTAAGTTTAAGCTGAAAACAGAGTCAAGTAGTCTCTCTCTCTCTCTCTCTCTCTCTCTCTCTTTGTGTGTGTGTGTGTGTGTGTGTGTGTGTGTGTGTTTGTGTGGCATAAGCATGTGCATGAGTGTGCACATGCATGTGAAGCCAGAGGTCAACATCAGGATTCTTCCTGTATTGTTCTCTACTTTATGTTTTGAGACAAGATTTTTCATTAAACATGGAGCACACTGTTCTAGACTGGTTGGCCAGTAAATCCTTAGAATCATTTTGTCTCTATAGTGACCCAGCATGGGGATAGGAGAAAAATATAGCCATGCCTAACTTTTACATGGATACTAGAATTCCCAACCCAAATTCTCATTCTTGAGTACCAATCCCTGTATCCAGTGAGAGATGTCTTCAGCCCACAAAGATTTTCATTCTAGGTCCCTTGTACACAGAATAACATTTCTCTAAAGTAGGTATTTATTATAGAGATAAAGGAAACTATCAGTTTCCTATTGCTTCTGTAAAAGATTGTCACATTAGCCGGTTAAAACTGCATAAATTTAGTACTTTACAGCTCAAGGGGTCAGAAGTCTGAACTGAGTCTAATTAGCTAAAATTCAGAAATCAACATTGCTGAATTTCTCCTAATGCTTCCTATGGAGAATTTTACCATGCCGTCCCAAATGCTAGAAGCTGTTCACATGATTTGAACTGAGACCAGTGGCCATTTGAGTTTTTCTCACATTGTGTCATTTTTGTGTTGACTCTGCTTCCTTTTTTGATATTAAAGGAAACATACTTTCACAAACTCTGATGGAATGATAATCCCCTTGTATCAAGGATACTAAATTAGCAAACTAATGTCACCTACAATCTTAATTTTCCCTTGATGTGATTTTACAAAAATTAGAGTGTAGAACTCTCTGGGGAACCTTTATTCTGATGGTGTTGATGTGAAACTCTTATATTAATGAACTCACTAGAACAAGTAAGCCCAAGACCACACACTCTCAAAGGAAGCACACACACCCAGCTCTGCTCCCAAAATGACCTCACCCCTCCTGATTCATACTCCAGGGTCCCCAAAGACCTGTGGTAGTATACACATCTGCCACCTATGCTTGAAATAGCCATTGTTCCCATTAAATATTTCCATTAAAACTGAAGTTGAAAATGAGTTACAATTCTAGAATGAAATTGCACATACTTTACATTACTTTTCAAAGTGTGTAATTCATGCTTTCCTGTATGAACTAATTAATGCATTTCACCTAAAAATGGGTCCATGGTGTGTTTTTTGATTTACCTTAATTCAGTTCTTCTCTTCAAAGAAATACAAAACCAAGATATTCTGGATTTAATAATTATCACTTTATTGTTTATTACCTCTGAGGAAAGAATAATTAGTGAATATTTTAACTAATTTTTTCCTTTCAGATATGAAACAAAAATTAAAGGATTAATGAATTTGTAAAACTAAGATAAAATATCTGAAGATGAAAAAATAAAATCATTTTCATTTCCCCCACTATTAAATTTTTCTATTGTTTAAGGTAGAACGTGGACTGACTTTGGCTTTTCCAACTTTTGAAAGCACGGCAGACCTGATACATGTGAAGACAATGTAAGTCTGAACAACTGATGGGGTGTTTTCTCCTAGTGTAATCATCAAAATTTGCTGAAACACAGCTGCACTTCAACAAATGATGGAATGGAAATGAATGATCCTCCCTCCCTCACCATGCTCTGGGGAGAGGCCATACAATAAATCTTAGCACCAGACATCTTATCCATTAAATTGAGGAGGCAAATATTTGTAATTGCTAAAGAACTGTCTCCTCTCACCTGTCCCTGTCACTCTGCATCACCCCAGATCTAAGAAAAAGAAAAGAAAATTACCCAAATTTCCCAAGGGTTTGGATTGGAGCCAAAGCAACGGTGACAGACCTTAGATGCTCAGTTACTGCTGTATGCTGGCAAACTACTCCATGCACCAAGATTACAGCAAGAGCCAATTCTCAGTCTCACTAATCAGATAAACCTTTTGAATAATACTTCAAAATAACTAAAAATAGTTATTCACAGGTTTTTAGGATAATATTTCTTGTACATATAGTGTTATTTTCCAATAAAGTTCATTTTGAAACAGATTATATTTTGTTAAGTGAGTCACAAATTACCTTTTGTTCTGTTTTAAAAAACAATTTTTATACAATAATTCACATAGATAAGACTTTAACATAGCCTTTTCTATACTGAGAACTATGTGCTTGTCTTATTTAGCATTTCAATTGGTGCAACAAAACACCATGACCAAAAAACAAGTTGGGGAGGAAAGGGTTTATTTGGTTATAATCCACCAATGGAGGAAGTCAGGACAGGAACTCAAGCAGGGCTGGAATCAGGAAGCAAGAGCTGATACAGAGGCCATAGAGGTTGCTGCTTACTGGCTTGCTTCCCCAGGCTTGCTCAGCAGCCCGGGGATGGTACCATCCATAATGGGTTAGTCTCTCCCCCTTGATCACTAATTGAGAAAATGTCTTACAGCTGGATCTCATGGAGGCATTTTCACAACTGAGGCTCCTTCCACTGATGACGCTAGCTTGTGTCAAGTTGACACACAAAACCAGCCAATACAGTGCTTGTTGACAAGTTTTCAGTAATCCTTGTTACAAATGTTATTACTACATTAATTAATATTTAAATTGACAAACTACAATTAGTTTTGACTTACAGAAAATTGAGTCAAAGATCCCATATACTGCCTTTCTCCCCTATTTACAAAGACACTGATCCTTAACAGAAAGTCATATTTCTTAAAATTAATGAGCCAGAACTGACACATTATATTAACTGAAGTTAATTAAATTTTTTAGGGTCTACTCATGTATAGCTTTATGTATTTTTGAAATCTGTCACCGTCACATAACTTATAAACTAGTCTCATTGTCCTCAATGTCCCAAGCAGTCCACCTTCTCCTCCTCTCCTCTCACCTAACCACTGTAGGTGGATCTTTCTGTTCTGTAGTTTTGCCTTTTCCTGAGGTTCACACAGTTAAATTCATTCAGTTTGTAGCCTTTTCATATTGGCTTCTTTCATTTAGAAATGACAAGCTTCATCCATATTTTAGTGGCTTGATAGCACAGGTTTTGCTATTGATGAGTAATATTTTTTGCCTGAATGTATCACAGTTTGATTATCCATTTACTTGGGGTTTGGGGGATGCAATAATGTGCTTCTGTGTGAGAACATGGGTGCATGTGTGTACACTTGAAAATCTCAGGTGTCCTCAGGAAAAATACATCTTGTTCTTTGAGCCAGGACCTGTCACTGGCCTAGAGCTTGCTGATCAGACCAGACAGGTTTTCCAGGGAGCCAACGGGCTCTGCTTAGCTCCACCTATTTCTGTCTCACCAGCCCTGAAGATTTCAAATGATTACCAAATACAGAGATTTTACTTGTTTGATTTTTTTATAAATGTATTTTATTATTTAAATTTTTCATACAATATATTTTGATCATATTTACCCTCTCCCAACTCTTCCCAGGTCCTCCTCCTCCTATCTCCAAACTCAGCTAATTTCTCTCTCTCTCTCTCTCTCTCTCTCTCTCTCTCTCTCTCTCATTTAAAAAAAAAATACAAATCCAAAATATGAGAATCAAAACACACAGACAAAAGCCAACAAGGAAAAACAAAACAAAAAACAAAAAGCACATGAGAAATGTGAAGTCTATTTTACATTGGCCAACTAAACTGATTTTTCCCTTTTGCAGAAGGAATCAATCGCAATCGCAATCAATTGCAGCTTCTTTGTTAGAGGTAGGACTCTGTGTACTTCTCAGTGCAGGGATTTGGTCTGGTTTGAACTCTGATGTCGTGTGTAGGTTGTCATCATGATCCCTGTGACCTCATTTGTGCATCACTCCTGCACATGAAGATGATACTATTTCCTCGGACCGGTCCACCACCTCTGCCTCTTAAGTGTTTTCTTCTTCCATGTAGCACCCTGAACCTTACGGGGAGGGTTTCATAAAGACATCCCATTTAGAACTGAGTTCCAGAATCTTTCCTCTCTACATTGCCCAGCTGTGAGTCTCTGTGTAAATTATCATCTACTGCAAGAAGAAGCTTCATTGTTCGGCATGTGAATGGAGGCTGAGCCAATGTTGGTCAGAGAACAGAACTAAGATAACTTTGACAACACAGTCCAGCTGTGTTGGATACAGACTAGACCAGCTTGCCCAGAATGGAAGCCCAGGTGACCTGTGTTTTCTGGGCCCAATAGTTTCATCTCTCTTACTTTGTATGCCAATTACATTTTTACTAATTTTTGTTTTACTTGATGCTTTAAATTTATGCCTTTATTTTTTACAAACATTGACTATTGGATTCCGTTGATTTGCTGTGGATTTTGAGCAGATTTTTTAAAAATAAATGTGCTAATATTAACTAAGAACACTGGTATTAAATCTATCTTGAAATCTGACATTCTTATGATATACCCCATGTTATAATTGTTAGATGAATTCGATGTAAATAAAACAGACTTTTTTTTTTAAGTTCATTGGAAGTGGCTGAATATAATGCTCTCACTGAAAGCTTGAAATGGCTAAGGCAAATCCTTCCGGAGCATAAGGCACGGACTACAGAGAAAACCTGGTCAGCCTACATTTGGATATAGAAACGTGAGAGCTACTGGAATTGGGGAATTCTCAGTTCTGATTTGATCCCAAGGAGGCAGAATAAAGGAAAATCAATGAGGGTTCACACAAGTAAATGTCTGCAGTCAGGAAAGGCAATGAGATTGAGTTTGATAAACTACTTTAGAGCAGCTAATTCTCTGCTGGCTCCGTGGCAAGTGCACAATAATTTACCCACATACACATGTACCCAGAGAATAGTCATATATTTACATAAAATAAATGAAATAAACTACAATGAAGTCAACTAACTTTTCTGCCCTGGGAGTTATAAGTCCAAGTATACAATATGAACTCAAGCAAAGTGGAGAAATCTTGTTGATGCTTTTTTTCATAAATGAAATTTAATTTAACTGATAGTAGCAAACGTGTGCATTAAAGGAATGCCATGCTGTTGCTACATATATGCATATATCCTGTTTACATTAACCTAAATGTCTCTTTCCTTATATTTATTATCTTATTTCTGGCAAAAACTTTTAAGATTCTTTTCTTTAGCATTTTGAGCTACACAATCCATTCCTTTTTATCTATATTGATCTTACTACCAGCAGATTGTTTTGCTTACTCCAACTGTAACTTAGAAACATTGGTAAGCCTGTCTCTACCTCTCCTTCCTGAACTTCTTGCCTCTAATAACTACCATTCTGTTTTACACTTCCCTAAGATCAATGTCTAGTATCACACACATTGACAGTCCTGTCTCTCTGCTCCCGATTAGCTCATTTTCACAATGGTTTGTCATGATTATCACTCATGACAGGATGTTGAGGTTGCTATCTTGGCTACATAGTAGTCCATGAATAGATATGGTATACTTTCTTTATCTGTAGTATTTAATGGGCACTTAATTTTTCTCATTTCATTCCTATTTATCTATTTTTTAATTTTATTATTTATTTATTTCATTAAACATGGGTGAAGCAGTCTCTTCCATTTAATTGTTTCATTTCCTTTAAAATACATGCCCTCTTGGTAGGCCACTGGATCATCTGGTAGTTCAATTGCTTAGTTTTTTAAAGGAAGTGTCATACAATTTTCTCTAAGTGCACTCATGTACTTTCTCACCACCAGTGTTGAAGGTCCCATTTCTCCATCTCCTCAGCAGCACTCACTGTCAAGAAGGTGCTGCCCTTCTTGAGTGAGGTTTCGTTGGAGTTTTATTTCTCTGAACATGTTAACTTTTATTTAACCTAAATAATCTCAGTGGCTGTAGAACTCTAATTAACAAGAATCACATCATGTTTTTTTGATAGAAAGGAAAAAACTATAGAAAGGTCATCATAGAAAGTTCTTTTCTATGCTTGTGAGTTCAAGCCTATTTCCTGCCTTCTCATTTATCACACTCTAGGTATGTGGTTCTTGGTCTGTTTGAAGTTGTTGTACAGGGTGATGATAAGGATCTACTTTCATTTTCCTACATGAAGTCACCTGGTTTGGCCAGCACCATTTGATGAAGATTCTGTCTTCTCTCTACTCTGTATTTTGGGGGGCTATGTAAAATATCAGGTATCTATAGATGTGTAGAATTATGTCTGGGTCCTAAATTCTATTACATTGATCACTGTGTCTGTTTTTATGTCAATGCTGTGTTGTTTTAATACTAAGGCTCTGTAATATGACATGAAATCTAGGATGGCGATCCTTCTAGCACTTTGGTTTTTTGTTTTTTTTTTTAATTTGGTTGGTTGGTTGCTTTTTTTTTTTTTTTTGGTTTGTTTTTGTTTTTTCTGCTTTCCTAGGTAGTTTTATTTATTTATCTATTTGTCTATTCTCTCTCTCTCTCTCTCTCTCTCTCTCTCTCTCTCTCTCTGTTTTCATAGGAATTAAAGTATGGATTTTTTCAGTTTCTGTGAAGAATTATGTGTGCATTTTGAAGAATATCACTTTGAATCTGTAGATTGCTTTTTGTAGAATGGTTATTTTCATAATATTAATCCTGTTGATCTATGAGCATGAGATATCTTCTGTCATTTGAGTCTTCTTCAATTTTTTAATGTGTTAATGTTTTTATTATACAATTCAACAGGAGTGGGTGAATAACAGTAAGGGCCTTTTGAGAAGCTCTGTGGAAACAGCTTTTCAATCATTGTACAAGCTTCCTAAATTACTTCCACATCTACAAGGAATTTAAATGGAGTCATCATATAATGGGAAAGACTACCCCCCAACTAGATATCTAATATCACTTAGTAAAACCTTCAATACCAGAAATGAGTTACATATTGTTGAAATACTGGCAAAGGGATCCCACTGTGCTCTTCCCCCCCACACACATGCCAAACATCACAGGCTCAGAGTGCCAAGATTACTCATTATTTTCTAGTATGGTAAGGCCTATTGTTGGAGACACCACTTACTCAGACATTGAACATGGAGAAATTGGGCTGGTGCTCAACTGGGTGTCTCACCCCTACTGACTAGTATTTATAATGCTAGAAGGTACTTTGTGTGCTACTGGAGGAAGAAAGTAATTGTCAATATCAACCATTTACAAACCCTGTGACCTACAACAGGGACACACTGATCCAAGAGTGGCACAAAGGTTAAGGAAGTAACCCACTATGTTTAGATTGGGTTTAAAGTCTACTCCATGAGACCTGACACTGCTAAAGTGGCCAAGAACCTGAGACCGTGAAATAGGTCATAGACCCTAGGAAAGAGTACTGCTATGATTCTGCTAACAGAACATAGCTATAAAATCAGTGTTGTTGACATATTGCTAGACCCAGAGATCAGTGTATCATTCAACCTCCATCAGAGAAGCTGGTTTTGCAGCAAATGGGAATGAGAACAGCCATCCACAACTAGACAGTGTCCAAAGAGTGAGAGACTTTGGAACACTTGATGCTAAATGGGATGTGTTTATCAAAGTCCCTCTCAAGGATCAGAGACATATGAAAACAAAGGATGTAGAAAGAATATAACAGCCAGAAGTGGCCTGTCATAACAAAAATACTATGCATGTCATACACATATGAACTCACAAGACCTGAACAGGTTCACATCAGATAAAATCTCAGCACAGAGAAGGCAAAGTGAATGCAGAGTCCCATTCCTAACTAAGAGGCTATTTGCAGTTGATATCTACTGCAAAAGGGAAAATCAGTTTTTTTGCAATGGAGTATCACTGGGCATATCAATCGCACTCCAGGGCAGACACCATGTCTAGGAGTAGCTGACCAACAAAAATAGACTCCAGGTTTTTACTGTGTGAATGTTTTGTTTGTTTTGTTTTGTTTGGGGTTGCTGTTTGTATCACTGGTTTTTACTCATTTGTTTCAATTTTTACATTTGAGTTTTGTTTTGTTTTTTACTTTTTTTTTTAAGAGATAGAAAGAACATGATATTTGTGTGGGTAAGGAGGTGGGTAGGATCTCAGAAGAGTTGAGAGAGGGAAAGGAGTAAGATTAAACTATGTTGAGTGAAAATAATATTTTTAAATAATAAAAATTATTATCCCACTGAGTGACACCTCAGCAGCCCATGTGATGGTCGCTTACTTATGATCTTTCCATTTAATACTTACGTTTCTGCTTATACTAATTAAGGCATACTTCATCAAATACCTATCTAGTGATGGCATTTCTCTGCCTACTGATGTCACCATGTAACTAAGCATAGTACAGTATTTGACACTCCATCTTAAATATTGTACAAAAATTTATTTTATCTCAATGTCCTCTGGGTATTTCCTTCTAGGTTGACAATTGAAATCACTAAAACATTCCTGGAAAACATTTTGAGGTCTTTTGTCTGTTCCTTGGTTAGAAATTTGTCTCTTCCAGACCATATTCCAAGTCCTTTTGATTAAGTACCGCACTGGCAAGTTTAGTTTTTGCAAATTTAAAAGCCACATGGTTGACCAGGCAATGGTGGCATATGCACGCAGGAGGCAGAGGCAGGAAGATCTCTGTAAAACTGATTCTGTAAGACTTCCTGGTCTACAGAGTGAGTTCCAGGGCAGCCAAGGCTCCACAGAAAAACATTGTCTACAAAAACAAAAAAGTCACATGGTTATATCAGAAATTTTACCTATACTTAATGTCAACTGTAAAAATACATGGCTGGTAAGAACTCATTACAAACAAATTATATCTGTGAAATGGTTTTAAATTTATAGTAAACTCAGCATCATTTTTTTTCTGTTGAACCTATAATTATTTTACTCTCATCTATGTTTAAACAGCTATGAAGTTTTGACAATATTAATTTTCTGATAGTTATTGGTTCAAGATATTTATTTATTTATTTCCAATGAGATTTCTATCACTATTAAAACATTTTGCTTCAGAAGTTAAACCACATGCAGAATTATTCTTAGCCTATACAGCTGACAGTTGTAGCCATATGTGAAACAAAACAATATTTCCTTCCTTGGAGTGAGAACAAAGCTTCTCCCTTAATCCTATTTCTTTTCTAGCACAAGTTCTGAAACTTGTTGGGAGCACCTGCTTGCACCATGGTTCAAGGGATTTGAATCTTACTAATAGCAATTTTTTAAAAGGTTTCCTTTAAACATGTACAAAGCACTACTCCAAACCTCACGCCTTATAGATAAGTGGATAATGAAACATAAGACTGAGCTTTGTATGTTGGAGGAATGAATTCTTAAAGGGAGGATTCTAGAAGCTGAGGTAACTTTTCAACATATAGAAAAGCTTTGAGCAAATGTCTCCTGAGGTAGAGGAGACCTTGAACACATAAAAGAAATGTACCGTTTGCCCAGCCTGGCATGTGGAGACTGGAAGAGAAGTGAATTGTAGTGGAACACATACTGTATACATTGTGCTGGGGAGATACTCCTTTTAGACACTGAGATTACACCATCTGTTTCAGGGTGTTCAGGCATAGTGCTTTAGAAAGATTTATAAAGACATTAGTAACTCACAGAGGACAGGACAGCCAAAGGGCTACAGAGCAAGCACCAACACAAAGCATGGAGGAGTTTATTTCTAGGAGACACACACTTTGTGTCTCCATCTTCTTGAAACCTGCATTGACTTGCTTTTCAGTCAGGAGAGATGAGTTATTTGATACTTTATGAGAACAGAAGGTTCTCATGGGAAAAGAAAAACACTGGCACAGTGAATACAGGCATCCAGATAACATGATTACAACCTAGTGTATCATTGCCTGGGCCCACCCAGTTGTATTATGGAACAGGCTATCACAAATGTATACAACGGAATTAGTATTCAATAAAAGAACCATGTGTTCTTGGTTAGCAAGTATATAAACAGTGGATGTTTGTCTGTGATTATTTTATTATGTGTCTCTGAGTCTGTATACAGAGATCATTAGGGAAAAGATTCAATCTGGTGTAAGACATATCAGACAAAATTGCAATTAGAAATTTTGTTCATCCCAGTATGCTGACTGCAAAGCTCTAGAAAGGATGTTGGCTGTACATACTGCACTCTGCTTTCCTGATGCATTAAAGCAGTGCTTTCTTGCTGAACAACTGTCTTCCAAGTATTGCTTTTCCTGAATTTATGGAATTATGGATTAAGTGAAAAGAGAAAGTAGACCATACCTTTCTCAGCTTTATTAAATTAAGGTTATAAGTGCTGACTTTCACATTGCCTTGAAAAAGGAAACTATGGGAACTAGTTTGTTTTTATTTTTTTTCTTCTTTGAATTAAAGAAACACGGTAGAAGAATAATGTTTAGTCATAATGGATAGGACAGTTTGTGAAAATCCATATTATTGTTTCTTAGGAAATTGAGGTTTTCCACCCAAATTTATAAAAATAAAGCACTAGTTTGTATCTCTGTGACAGGTTTTCTCGAGAGAGTTGACAGTGATAGAGAAGCTTTTTATCCTTCTGTTTGGCAGTGGTGGACATGTTAGAAGTTCAGTTTCCAGTAGTTTAGGAGATTATAGTCTTATAGAAAATACATGTATAAACTGACAGTACAAGAAACAAACAAACAAACAAAAAGCTTGTCTATACATAGGCTCTTGAACTAGTGGCTTTTTGAGTTAATTAAAACACAACTTTAACTTTCCAAATGCTTTTTTGTTATGGCTCATCTTTCTTATTCCATTATTTATCTCTGTCTTATTGCTCTTGGCTACTTGTATTTTTGATGACTTAATAGTCTCAGTTTATAAAGGTCTTTCTAAGCCAGTGCCACAATATGCATTTTCTTCCTTGAGACTGTTCGGTTGCACCTCCCGGGATGCACAGCATAAATGTTGGTTCACTCTTAAGTTAATTGCTCTTGGTTCCAATAGTAATATTTTTTATATTCTGTGGCAGAGACTGGCCACATAAGTGGTCATAAGTGGGTTAAAATTACATCAATTGGGGGCTAGAGATGGCTTGGTGGTTAAGATCACTAGCACCTAGAGGAGCTATGTTAGATTCTAGACCCACATGGCAGCTCACAACCATCTGTAACTTCAATTTTAGGAGAGTCTGATCTCCAGATCTGATTCCTAGCACTGGCAAACAAACAAACAATCCCCAATATATTTTGCCTTAAATACCATGGAAGTACTATGCTGCAATAATATGCATCATTTTATTACTATGAAATTTCCTATGTAGGCATTCAATTCATAATAATTATATATAACATACACTATTAATTAAAAGAAAATTGATTGGATTTTTATAGCTTCCTAGAACAAGAACTAAGAAAATTTGATGTAATAAATTCACCAAAGTAAATTGTTAACCACATAGATAACTGAAATGCCTACTCAGAGCTAAACCATTTTTCTCAGATCTTTCCTAGTGTAAATTGATTTCATTGCTTCTGCACACTCATGAGCCTTTCTTGGTTGGCACTCATTTCTGTAGGACCACACTCCTTGGTATATAGCATCTGCAATATAGCAATGATGACCCATACACCTTTTTTTGTTCTGTGGAATTTGTGCTTCTTTCTAGTTAAGACGTGGTAGTGCAGTCTAAAGTATATTACAATATATATCAGGGATATACAAAGGTTTCTCACAATATACTTGGAGTGTGACTAATACAAGTTTTAGTTAAAGTTCGAATAAGAGTAACTGGAAGGGGTAAAAGACAGAGGGGACAATCATGAGTCTTCAAGGACTTATGGGATAGAAGAAAATAAATCAAAAGATGTATCGTGGGGCAAAACAAAACAGCAATACCCCCACCACAAATTAGAAGAAAATATTACTGTGGAAATCAAGGGACTGTGAGCTCCAAAACTTCAAGCTCCATAGCAACATGAACCATGTTGGAAGCATAGAGAACTGAACAGACAGAAGGGATCAAATGTGGACAAAGTCCTTTGAAGCAAGGCAGTCACTGGTGATTTGGATAACAGTGATCGTCTCATATATAAAGATCAGACATGAAGAAACAAGTGTAAGAAGGCTAGACTTTGAAGGTATTTTATTTCATTCACCTTGATGCAGTTCATGCAAGGTGATAAAAATAGTAACTCAAAGAAAAAGGTGAAGTTCTTAAGATGGTGATTTCTAGAGTAGGGTCTCAGACAATGTGGGAGGGGATATTTGAGCACAGACAGAAAGGAGGGAAGAGGGGCTTTGTGTGCAGTCGGCTGCATTTGGGTTAGAGAGCAAACGAGTTTAACTGAGGAAATTTCTCCAGCTTTTATGCAAGATGTATGGTAGTGTGAATATTCTTCCTTAGTAGCAAGCAGATGTGGAGTGCTTCCAGGGAAACTGTTTCTGGGATTTACTTCAGGCAAATGTTTTTTGTTTGACACTTTTGTGTAAGGCAATATTCATAATTACATTGGTTAACACTGAAGAGGGCATAGTAATGTTAAGAGAGCTAAGGAATGTATCCATACAGTTGCTTCGGTTTTACATTTACTCTACAAATGATCTTTTCCAATTCTGGAAATCTAGATGGCCTCTAATCTGCTTAATCTCCTCTCAAGAACTGGTGCCTACCTCTTCCTAATAAGTTTGTATACTTAAGTGCTAGCCTGTAGCTTAAACTATTTTGTTTGTTCCTTTCTACTTCTTCTCATTGAATTTTCTTATCTTGTGCCACATTTGTTTCCTTGTGATAAGCCAAGGATGATTCTTCTGGATTCTGCCTCTAGCTGGCAAGTAAAGATGGTTGGGGTGCATCATGTGAAATTCCCAAATAATCAATAAAAATATTATGTTAAACAAAGATGATACAAAATCTTCTGTTAATGAGGTCTGCTCCATAAAGATATAGATATAGGTCATACATAAATTTAATAAGAAAAAAAGGAGTTAAAAAACTAGTAAAAAATGTTCTTTTGTAATCTCTCTTATTAACCAAGAAAGAAATAGACTCATATATTTGTTAGAGGAAATGTAGATAATGTTAAAGCTAAAAGAAAATTTAAAATTTTATTTAGCCTGGTTTAGGAAATTGGAAATTATCAGTAACATACAGGACATGAAAAATATTTTTGTTCTTTTCGAGCATCAAGAATGCTTCAAGTAAAATTATGTAAGAGACCAAGAAGTGAATATGACCTTTCATTGAGGAAAAAAAATAACATGAAACCTTAAGAAAACCAACCCTTAACAAAATTCAACTACACATTATAATATTTAAAATCACACTTCTTATAAAGTAGTTCTCCAGAAACTGTTCACATTGCATGCTTAGGAGTCTAAACAAGTCTCCCGTCCTTGCCTCAGTCCTGCTGACCAACATTTTCCTTTGCTCTGTGAATTTGAATACTCTGGAAGCTTTGTAACAATGGACACATGCAGAATCTGGGTTGTGATGGACTCTTGACTTCTATCCCAGAAAACCAGATGGTTAAAATGAAGATAGTAAGTGATGGCCACACCCAATTCGTACATCTACAATGGAATCTCTATAACTAACATTGAGGGAACAAGGCAGAAAGACTGCAATAACAAGAGTTCAAGGTCAAGATCCTTGTTAGTCTGATTCAATGCAAAGAAGTGAACTCTGAAATCTGAACAAATACACATAGGACAACACCAAATGTACATAGTACGTAGCATATATAAATAACAGTGAAACTATAGAAAGGTCATGAATCTGAGAGAGAGTGGCTAGACACAGGAAGAGTTGGAACGAAGAGGGAGTAGAAATGATGTAAATACGATACTTGTGTATGAAATACTCAAAAAGATTAAAGAACATAAAAAAAGAATCATATAGATATATATATGAAGATGTCCCTTTGTACTTTCAAAATGAATATAAGAACTAACGTGTGTCATCAAATAATATTAACAAAATAGGTTAATAGTTCCTTCTGAAAAAACAAAATAATATAAACCAGAACATCGTAAGACTTTAGTCAAACAGGACACTAGTTGAGTAGTTTTGAATCACACCTTACACATCCTCTAGACCTCCAAGAGAGCACATATTTTAATATTCCTAAATGGAAGAACAGGTACCTTTGTTCAGTTTTTTTATTATCACCACGGAAATTGGATCTGGGGATGAAACTAGAGTAGAATTCAACCATCACTTTTATTGTTTGAGAATTTCACACATGCATATCCATTCCCAACTCCCTCCCATTCAATTTCAGTTCCTCCACAGTCCCCTGACACTTTTCTCTCCTAACTCCATGAGTTCTTCCAAGAATCAAAATGCCTTCCAAAAGCTACATAATGTCTTTCAGCCAGGCACCATAATGTCTTTCAGCTCTAAAGCACCATTCTGTATCCATACCTCATCTTGGTGAAATGTCTTACTACTCCACAATTAGTTGTACTCTACCTTTTCACAACTTACCACTTGAATTTAGCTTCATTTACCATTCTTTAATTAAAACCAAATTTCAAATGTTTAAAGTGCCTTCCTTTTTCATTTTACCTCGTTGAACTCTTAGAATACATTATACATAGCTTTGGGATATCAGAATGAAGTGTTTTAGACTAGGTCCTTAATATGCATGACTCCTTTGAGGGGATTAGAGTGAATAACAGCAAATGTGAAAGAAAGAAACAATATAGAAATAAATTTAAGATGATATATTCCAAAACAATAATCCCAGCATACAAGCACTGGTGGGAAGAGAACATTTTCTGTCCTTCCTCCCAACTTTTACCATTCTAAAAATAAATTACAAAAGTGAAAAAACTACAGTATCACAGGTTATTGTTTTTCAAAATAAAATTTCTTTTCTCTGGATAAAATAAGATCCTACGGTAACTAAAGTCCCATACTCACTTCTTCCATACAGTCTTCCTATGCTCCACTTAAGAAAATGTTACCCAGATATCTGGGTGGTCTGCCATTTTTTACAACAGTTTCAAACTGACCTACTTTCACAGGAATGGGTGTGACCACTTAAACACATCCAAATTTGACTCATCCAGTCCTCTTTCTTATGTGTCCTACTTTTTTCAAAATATTGATTAACTGAGTTTACAAAACTACTGTATCATATAAATTTAGGAAATGATGGCCATAATATAATTAGAAATGTAGTATGTAAATTTCATTTGAATTGTTTTAACATAAATGATAGCGCCAACCCCCTATGTATTATCCTCTTGTTTTGTCAGATAAAGAGCACGTTACGGGTTAGAATTCTTAGAATTACTTGGGATGAACAAGATACACAACTATTATGGAGGACAAAGATCAGAAAAGCTTTCTGATTATTGGATATAGCAGTAAGTATATGTTGTCTAAAAGCCATGACTTACAAGTCTCAACCAAATTTGTAGAGTTTTCTTTTAAAAATTTGCTATCTTGTTCAAGATTTCATGCTACTTTCCCAATACAACTCAAACCTTGGGACAAAGAGAAACAAATAAGAGGAAACATTACCTCCTTTTCAAAAATACTTATTTCTCACAGTTATTGTAGAGGGATGGTATGCATGCCTTCCCTTGTGTGACTGTGATATATATGTGTATGTATGTAGAAGCCAGAGATTGATATTGAATTTCTTCATTTGGGGCATAGGATCCCTCTCATTGAACATAAAATTTGCCACTTTTGCTAGGCTGGTTGACCAGCAAGCTCCACCTCCTCCTTCCAGCTCTGGGGTTACAGATGTGAATTTCCATGATGGACTTTTTGTTGAGTTTGCTTTTCCAGGACTTTAGGGATACATACCTGTTACTCTTCTCCCTCCTTCCCAATACAGGCAGAGTGTCTAATTGCCCTATAGAGGAAATACAATCCCTTTGGTCATATCTAAAGACAAAAAGAAAATACATGATCGTGTAAAGAAAACCAATATTGGAACAACCAACCTAGGCTCTATCAATTCATGGACAACATTTTGATATATATTAGAAACAATGCTACAACATCGTTCTTACTTTGTAAGCTTAGTCTCTTGCCTCTCACACATATCGTAGCCCATTTACAGTCACTGGGACCAAATAACACCCATAGCTTACTCTTAGGTCATGCATGTATGTGACTGATGATTATTGATTAGAGATTGAAAGGAGGCAACAAGAACTATTTCACTTCAACTTTCACTATGGGATCTGAAGCATTAGCAGATAATTGAGAGTGTGAGGCATTAGACTATGTTGAAGCTTTCCCAGCTTCAGTCAGTAGGAGTAGAAGCCTGATGTCTTGCTGAGAGTCACAAATTTGCTTATAAAATGGAGAGTGCTAATAGTCCTCTGAGAGAAGCAGGGGGAAATCACAGCTCTCTAGCAGGGCAGCTATCACTTGGTAACAACGCTTTCTTCATTCCTGGATTTTTTCCCTTTGGCTTTCCTGATATAACTTATGCCACTTGGATGTATTGGCAGACTGAAGGTTTTGTATCTGGAGAGCAGAAAACATTAACATAGATCGCCACCTTGGGTTTGTGATTTAACCTAATTAGATTGAGATGTAGTGATTGGCGCTTTGCTGGATACTGGAAAGCTGGATACTGATAATCACAGTTATGCAGTGGAAAAGCCATCATTCAAGCTACTTTTCATGGTTAGCTGGTATGAAATGCCTCGCAAAACAGCCAGGGAGAAGGAGCTGGTCGCACCTAATCACAGATGATTAGAATATGGGTAAGTAGATGTTATAACTACAAAGTGTTTATTCACACGATTATTCTTTAAAACTTATTTTGATGTAGACACTTTCACATATGCAGACATATATATGTATACAGAATTTCCTTTTTGGACTATGTACTACACTCATATAATCCTCAGTGGACTATATGTAACTCTTAGTTGTTTTCCCACTTAACAACTTTCCCAGGGATAAAAGTTCATTTAGCAGAAAAAGAGACTTTATGCCATATTTTTTGAATGAATCCCAGGCCTGTGTGTGTTCACTGAGGAGACGTCAAGGGGCAAACGGGAGTGCACTAATGCACGTACACTGTTTTCAGCAGAACTTGTCTCTCTGAGGAATTGTGAACTATGAAGAACCAGATGATTCAATGACTCAACCCACTCTTTTTATAGACAAATGGATTGCTATGAACAGCCTGAAAATGATTAGAAATTTACCATGTAGGGAAATGATATTTATCTAATATAGCTAATAAAATACTTCCTATGATTTGGTTGGTATATGACTTTCCCTAATATAAGTTTAGTATTTTTAAATGATGTCTTACCTGACATACTATTCCCTAAACTTCAGCCATTATGTCCACTTGTTATATTATATTGGACGACACTTTAACCACTTATAATTAAAAGCATATGAGCAACACAAAAATAAAGCAAATCTAAGTAATTTTTGTAGTTCAGTTAATCCAGTTGTTGATGACAATCCCTTCCCTTTTAAATATCAAGTGAAAGAATTTAAGGATATAGATAGATAGATAGATAGATAGATAGATTTCAGTATATATTTCAGTATATAATATATATTATATAATATATATATATATATATATATATATAATTTCAGTGATGTATAAAGTTAAAGTAGTTGGTGTTTGTTAGCAGTATTCACTGGCCCTATCTGGCCCTATTAAAGTCAGATTGGGGCACTGAGTAGAGAAATTTCTTCTTTCCAGATGGCTTCTATAGTTCAGACAACATTAAAGACCAATGCTAGAAAATGTGTGTGTGCACTGAATGATGAACTTGCCAAAAATGTTAGCAAACTGGAAGATGCTCCCTGTCTTCCTGGACCTACTATGTCCCTTCATCTTAGGAGCCCTTACCATCTTTTGGGAGAACGGCATCATTAGCTCTTAAATATTTATTCCCTATGTAATCTTGTCTGTGAGGTATTAGCAAGCAATTTAAATATTTAGAATTAAATAAGCAAACCAATAAAAAATAAAGCATATTATACTGACTGGTTTTGTGTCAACTTGACACAAGCTGGAGTTATCACAGAGAAAAGAGTTTCAGTTGAGAAAATGCCTCCATGAGATCCAGCTGTAAGCACTTTCTCAATTAGTGATCAAGGAGAAGAGGGCTGGTAGTCCTGGGTTCTATAAGAAAGCAGGCTGAGCAAGCCAGGAGTAGCAAGCCAGTAAGCAGCATTCCTCCACGGCCTCTGCATCAGCTCCTGCTCCTTGACCTGCTTGAGGTCCAGTCCTGACTTCCTTTCGTGATGAATAGCAGCATGGAAGTGTAAGCTCAATAAACCCTTTCCTCCCCGACTTGCATCTTGGTCATGATGTTTGTGCAGGAATAGAAACCCTGACTAAGACACATATGAAAAAATATATTGAAGAATAGGCCACAGCTATTAAATTATGTGGCAAATGGTTACTCCACAAACTTCTACATAACAAACATTGGATGTACATACCCACTAGGTCCACACCATAAATTAATATTTTCTAAATACTTCAAATCTATGAAGTTTTTGCTTCCAGAAATGACAGAATCACTGGTTGGATTGACATCTTGCCATCTATAACAAAAAATCTGGAAAAAGTACAAGAAAAAAACATTTTTGAGATTTTTTTTAACAACAAAATAAAATTAAATGAAAAACTAAAATAAGTGAATGGTATATAGCCCAGAACTGCGTTTTCTAGTAGTGGTCCTTTCTGCACACAATCCTGAAGGTGGACCCATCAGGAATGTGGTTATCTTAGTGTTAAATTGCTGTGATGCTACAATATGACCAAGGCAACAGTTACAATGACACATTTCATTGGAAGCTTGCTTATAGTTTCAGAGGGTTGGTCCATGATCGTCATGGCAGGAAGCAGACCTGCATGGTGCTGGAGCAGTAGCTGAGAGCCTCACATTCTCTCAAAGGAAGACACTGGGCCTGACATGGGCTTTTTGAAATCCTGAAACCTGCTCCCAGTGCCACAGCCCTCTCCAACAAAGCCAGTCTCCTAATCCATCTCAGACTCCACCAACTGGTAACTGAGCATTCGAATACATGAGCCTGTGCGGCTCTTCGCATTCAACCCACTTCAGTAGCTGTCCTCCTGAGTAAGGTATTAGACAATCATGGCTACTAGCGTGCCTGGGCTTTGTAGGATAACAGGAAAGAAAAATTATTGTGGAGAGGATAGCTCCCACCGCGGGTCCCAAATCCTCGTCGAGCGTCTCTAGACTGTCCCTTTTCTAGGCTGTTGGTCCTTACTAGCCACCTCCTTCTCCCAGGATGCAGTCGTCACTACTTGGACCAGATAGGGGTCACTTCTCTGTCTGTCACTGGTCTAAAGGCCTCGGAAGCAGGCCCTTATCTCTAGGGAGCAATGAGGTGGGGAAATAGGCTTTTGGCCAGGCCGGAAACAGTGGGTGGCCAAGGGACAGGTTAGTGATTAAAAAATTCTTCACACACACCCCAAAAAAGAAAAGAAAATTATTGTGGAACAACAGCAGGAGTCTGAAAATAAGAATTTTCAGTATAAGTATACTGTCTTTATAAGTATACTGCCATTTCTTTTACTACTTCTAAATGCACAGAAAAAGATTATTTGAATGTTTTCCTATCTATTCATTATTGTGATGTTTCCAATAGAAGGCCTGGAAAATGGCTCAGCAGTTAAAAGTCCTTCCTTCTTTCCCATAGAACCCTGGTTCAGTCCTGGCACCTATATCAGGAGGCTCACAACCACCCTTACCTCCAGTTCAGAAGAATCCAACATCTCTGGCCTCTGCTGGTACCAGACACATGCGCTGTACATACATACAATCAGAAACACACATAAAAATTTACAAATAAATCTTAAAAATATTTCCAAAAAATAATATAATCTTCTGGATTTAGAATGTATAAACATCATATTCCTCATTCTTTTCTCTGAGTGAAAAAAGACTACAAAGCATTGTTCTAAAAACAGGTGCCTTAAAAAAAAAAATCCTAGAGTTATTCTGAACCCGAAGATGATGAGACAGATTTGCAACACCAGAACTCAAATGTTTCTTGGAAACATGTCTAAGATATAGATGTAAGGATCATATCTTTAAGTGGCTGTGAAACATTTGTTAAAGAATGTTGTAAGAATGAGTGTCATTACAATGTCCTTCACCAAGCTTTTGTAGGATGGATTCTCAAATCAAGACTAATTTCTAAAGTTTCTATATAAAAAAAATTATTATTTTTAGCTTATTTGACATTTACATTCTGATTTTCTGTGTTTGTATTTTTAAGAAACTGCTTCAAGCACACAGAAAAGTAAAAGAAAAACTTAAATGAATCAAATAGTGGAATGATTAAGAACAAGAGTTTGAGAACAGAGTGCATGTGCGTCTTCCAAAGCAATTTGAGTCTTTGCTGTTGTTTGAGGCAGAGTTGGTTTTGAACCTTGTTAGGTAGCCTAGGCTAGACTTTGAGTTATGGCTTCGGCCCCTAGAGTGCTAGGATGGTTTTGAACCTTGTTAGGTAGCCTAGGCTAGACTTTGAGTTTGGTTTCGGCCCCTAGAGTGCTAGGATGGTTTTGAACCTTGTTAGGTAGCCTAGGCTAGACTTTGAGTTATGGTTTCGGCCCCTAGAGTGCTAGGATGGTTTTGAAACTTCTTAGGTGCCTAGGCTAGACTTTGAGTTATGGTTTCGGCCCCTAGAGTGCTAGGATTTTAGTCCTACTCCGCTAAGCCTGGAGCATTTGCTTTGATATTTAGGATAGCTTACTTCTCTGCCAGCGGTTGTTATAAAAGCCCAAAGAATAATTTGTTGTTTTCATCAAGAATATTTGCATGATGGAAAATAAATGATGTGTTTTCCATGACTACAGGTTATAAGTCTTACTGTACAGTATTTAATGTTTTCAAATCTTTATGTTTGACTCTATTTACCTTCATATTTGTGTCTCATTTTTAAGTATCAAAACAAAATTTATCTCTCCTATTTTGGTTCTTTTGCCCATTCCCATAGGTGATAAACAAGGTTTAGATTTTCATTATTCCAATTTTCATTAGATTTTGATTCTTATATACTCATGAACTATAATTAATATATATGGTTATTAAAATTTCCAAACTTATAGCTTGAGTTTAATTAATTAGAATGCAAAATTTTCAAACTAAGTATTATTTATTTATTTATCTTTCAGATATAAGTATTATTCAGTGCTGGGATAAACCCAGGTCTTTGTGCATAGTAGGTTAATGTTCTGCCACAAAGATGTAAACTATGTATTATTTAAATTTCTTTAAACACAAAAGAAGTACACAACTGTGTTGGCTATGTTTTTGTAAACTTGGCACAAACTAGAGTTACCTTAGAAGACAGAACCTCAGTTGAGAAGATGCCTCCTCCATCAGATTAGCCTGCTGACAAGCCTGTGGAGCATTTTCTTGCTTGCCGATTGATGTGGAAGTGGCCAGTCCACTGTGGGAAGTGCCATACCTGGCATGGTGGCCCTCAGGTATAAAGGAAAGTAGGTTGAGTAGGAAGTGGAGGAGCAAATCAGTAAACAGCATTTTTCTGTGGCTTCTGCATCACTCACTGACTCTAGGTTAATGGGAAGCCAACTGACTTCTCTTCCTCGTAGGCTACAAGTTTAAGCTGAAAAGAATCCTTTCCTTCCCAAGATGGTTTTGGCCATGGTCTTTATGACATCAATAGAAACCTAAGACAATGATCATGCTGATCCAAAGTACTGGAACTTAGGGTTGGGCGTAACATAAAAGATCAAATAAATAGGGCTAGGGGAGTTAGCTCAGTTGTCACCAGTAGCAGGCTCATGCCCTAGGTTCACTCCTAACACCACACACACACACAAACACACAAGAAAGAAAACAGCCTTTTTTATTTTGCAGATGTTGTATCTTTTATCCATTATAATGTGTACCATGGTTGTAAAAACTATAACGAAAAGATACCATGTTTTTTTTTTTTCTGGATTTCTGAGGACAGAATCCCCCAACCTTGAACTTGCTAGACTAATGCATTACATCTGAGCTAAATCCCCAACTCAGGCAAAAAGGTACTGTGTAACTGATTCACGACTTAATAAACTATCAAACATTTGAAAAATTCTTAAAATTGTGGTGCTTTCGTAAGTTTTTGCACCAATACGGTCAAATTCCATTCAGCTGAAAAGGGGTCTTGGTTTTAGATAAATATGTAAGGAATAAAAAACCAAAAATGGAATATCACTACCTGAAACAAAAAGAGAAATAAAGTGCTATAAATCCTCTTAAACACCAGGGGAGAGTGGAGAGGAAAGAGCCATCTCTGCATACTTCAGGTGGACCATGAAGAGACATGTCCCAGCATACTGAGCTTCTGTCCCTCGCACTGTTCAAGGATGCAGGAGAGAGTATAACAGGAATAAGAAAAACATCGCCTGGATGGCACATCAATTGGACCTGATGGACCCCGGGGGCTTCCTCATTCTCTTGCAAGAATGTGCTTCTGTGTTCATTCATCAGAGCGGAATCATAGTTTCAAGTTGAGCTCTCATTGAATCTGTTATGAATAGTTGTTTTCATAAGGCACACATGATTCAGTGCTTCTGCTTCCAAGGTGATCTTATGTAACTCGCTTGAATTTCATTCACTCTACCCAGGCAGCCAGATGAAATATGGGATCATATACGCCGGAAATAGTTAGCTAATCGGGGACTTAGGAATCTAACCATGATGCTTCCCTGCTAAGCTGACAATAAAGACTTGTCTTCCTTAATTAAAGCCTTTGTGTTAAGTTACTTTGCAGAACTGTTTAGAATTACAAAGTAATTTTGCCCCCTTCCACTCTTCTCTCTTAGCTTTCTCATTTTGCTGTCGGGTTTTTTTGTTTGTTTGTTTTTTAAACTATTTTTTCACAGGAACATTCTAGGAAGTTCAAGCCGATTAAAAACAAAGGCAAAAACAAAACAATAACAACAAACCCAGCAGATCCTTTGAGCCATGTCTTTATGATTTAGTCTAAAGACAGAGGGTTTGGAAAAGAAGAAAATGAATTATTATATGTGCTGCTTATGGAAAGGAATGGAGTGCATACGGGGATAACAGTAATAAAAGGAAGTCCAGGCAGCGGTGTAGCACGCCCTTAATCCCAACACTCGGGAGGCAGAGGCAGGTGGGTCTCTGTGAATTCCAGGACAGCCTGGTCTACAGAGCTAGTTCCAGGGCAGCCAAGGCTACACAAAAATAGACTACACCCTGACTTGAAAAACCTAAGAGGAAAAAAACTTTTTTAAAAAGAATTAAGGTAAAAAATTAAAATAACTACAAAATTCAATTAATGGAGATTAATGGAGAAAAACCTTTTTTAAAAAGAATTAAGGTAAAAAATTAAAATAACTACAAAATTCAATTAATGGAGATTAAAGGTGGTAATTAGCAATATATACCGATTTTATGGGAAAATCAAGCCACTTTGGCTGCTGCATGTGATGTCAGGAACAATGAGAGGGTGAAATAGAAATAGAGAGGAACCCAGACTCCTTAAACCCAAATCTCAGCAGGCAAAAAAGAGGATGGAGATTTTGAACTGAGAAACTTGCCTGCTGTATTGTATACATTTCCATTTCCTTTTGAGTTTTTATGAATTTGAAAAACATGTGGATTTTCTTTTCATATTTAAAATGGATGTTTTTCATACAATATATTCTGGTCACAGCTTCCCCCCCCCAACATCTGAGATACTCCCCACACTTCCTCTCAGCAGAATTCACATCCTTTCTGTTTCTGGTTATAAAACAAACAGCCATCTAAAATAATAATACAATAAAATAAAACAAAACAAACAAATTGGAACAGGATAAACAAAACAGAAGAAAAAAGCCAAAGAAAAAGCACAGAATACAAATGCATACACACAAATACAAATGTATACACACAGAATACAAATGCATACACACAAATACAAATGTATACACACAGAATACAGATGTATACACACAGAATACAGATGTATACACACAG
>JADRCH010000300.1:821086-851373 GCA_019843965.1 Rhynchomys soricoides
CACAGAATACAGATGTATACACACAGAATACAGATGTATACACACAGTATACAGATGTATACACACAGAATACAGATGTATACACACAGAATACAGATGTATACACACAAATACAGATGTATACACACAAATACAAATGTATACACACAAATACAAATGTATACACACAGAATACAAATGTATACACACAGAATACAAATGTATACACACAAATACAAATGTATACACACAGAATACAAATGTATACACACAAATACAAATGTATACACACAGAATACAAATGTATACACACAAATACAAATGTATACACACAAATACAAATGTATACACACAAATACAAATGTATACACACAGAATACAAATGTATACACACAGAATACAAATGTATACACACAAATGCAAATGTATACACACAGAATACAAATGTATACACACAAATGTAGGTGCAGGGATAAATGCATAAGAATCCCACCAAGATACAAAACCGGAAGTCATAATAAACACACAAAGGATCTGTAAGGTAATGAGGGGAAAGTGCCCTGTCAAAACCTAATGAATCAATCATACAAACAAAACTCGAAGGATACCACTGAGTTCATTGTGTGTTGGCCATCTACTTCTAGGCGTTTCCTTAAGAGTGGTTGGTATCCCCAGTGCTGGAGAGAACTGATTTCTCATTTGCAAGTGGTTAACAATTGGACATGGCTTCTGGGGTAGGGATGAGATTTGTGTCTTCTTCTCTCAGCCCTGGGACCCTGCCTAGTACAGACCCAAGCAGGTCATGTGCATGTTGCCACAGATTCTGTGAGTTCATATGTGTATTGGTTCTGCTGTGTTTGGAGAGCCTTTTTTCTTTAGTGCCCTCTCTCCCCCAGGCTCTTACACTCTTTCTGTCTCCTCTCCCACAGGGTTCCTTGTACCCTGAGGGGGGGGATTTGATGGAGATATCCTATTTAGGACTGAGTGTTTCAAGGTCTCTCATTCTCTATATATTGTTTCAGCAATGGGTCTCTGTATTTGTTCTCATCTACTGCAGGAGGCAACTTCTCTGATCATGACTGAGCAAAAACTCATCTATGAGTATAGCAGATTGTCCTTAGAAGTCATCTTATGGTTATGTTCCTCCAGGTCCTTGGCTTATCTGGTTTCCAGTTCTTGACTACCAGAACAGTGTCAAGGACATGTTCTGACTCAGGAAGTAGGCCTTAAATTCAATCATACATTGGTTGGTGACTCCCACAAGCTTTGGGCCACTATTGCAGTAGCACCTCTTATACAAGGTCATTGTTGTAAATCAAAGAGTTTGTAGCTGGATTGGTGTTTACCATTCTCCTGTGGTAGTACGCAGAGTACCTTTCAGAACCATGAACACTAGTCAGTAGGTATAAAGGATCTATGTAGCTCAACATCTCCATGTTCATTAAAACTCTTACCTTCTTAAACATCACAAAAATAACTATTATTACTTATGGGCAGAAATATGAATCATGGAAATAATAGAAACAGGAGAAGAGTTAATTTCATAGAGATCTGCCTGATTAAAGCTATAATGAAATAAATGTTGATATTTTTCAAAGAGCCATCTCTATGGCTTCACTGGTAAAAGTGCTTGCTGCCAACCCTGACAACCTGAGTTCAGTCCTTGGGATTCACACAGAACAAGGAGAACTGATGCACTTAAGCTGTGCTCTGACTTCTACATTCATGCTGTGGTGTACATTCAAGCACACACACAAGCACAAACACAGTCTATAAATAAATTTAACAAAACAAAACAGACCATAATAGCTATGGGTCAGAAGAGGGCAGCAAAGGGTAGGTTAGGCCAGAGAACTGGACTTAAAGTTGCCTGTGAGGAATGTGTCTGACAGCCAGGGCTCTGCAGGGTGGGTGTACCACTTAGTAGGAGTTGCAAGATGCTCATCAGTTGTCTGCATCTTAGTGACAATAGCCCAATATGTCAAAGACAAGGAATATACAAATGGTAATGTGTTCTTGTTATCTCATAACTAGAGTCAACCTAAGGGAATATTATCTGCTAGGAAAAAAATAGCTAAAATTTCTCTTAGATATCCTGGCCAAGAAAAACACAAGGAAATCAAACTGGTAAGAGGCCAAGCCACAAGACTGACTCCTAGAAAACAAAGAACAAGGAGAAGTCCAGGGTAAGAAAGGAGCAGCAGGGGCCAGAACTAGATGGAAGACTGACCCACCACAACTTTTGGGGGAAAGGTGTGAGATTAATTCTGATACATCCATAGCCTTCCTCCTGGTTAACGGTGGCTGTGTTTACATGACTGCGAGACCTCACATGGCTAAAGAAAACTCTTGTTGGGAAGAAACTTTTGACATCTCTTTACTGCTTGAGGTCAGAAGTTTTGGAAGTTGAGAAAGATCTCAGAATTCTGTGATCTCTAGTCCTCATCCTTCTCCCCACTGGAGCATTTACATTTAAAAATATATCCATCTTTGTCTCTCTAAGACCTTGCATTATACTTTTGGTTCATATCTTCCCTCAACAAACATGAACTGTGTAAATGTAGGTTTAGGACAGTACAATAGGCTGTTAACAACAGTTTCATCCAACATGCTATAAATTCTCACTCACAGAGACAGAAGGTGTTTATGCTCTGCCATAGATCACAACTCTGCCATCAAATTGTGTATCTGTTGACTATAACCAAAGTAGTCATTACAGACAAATTAATACAAATCTTTCTCTCTTGAAGTGGTAGAAATTTGTTCATAGCTGGGGTCTAATGCTTAGACAATATAGATACAGAGAGGTTCCTTCTATCTCCTGACCTGTCCAAAACCCAGCAGTGAACAGAACTAAACATTTCTGCCACCTCTGTTGTGTTTATGTAAGTAAGGTCACACTTGTAAAGCCATGGTCAAAATAACTTTTCAAGTATTTCCCTCCTCCCCTTTTTATTGTGATGCCCTATACATGGAAACTTTCTGCCAAGTGAAAATCTTTTCTTTTTCACTTGTAAAAATGTTTGTTTTCCTTAACCCACAAACTAATAATATATTGCCTGGGGCCTACAAACAAATTGAATATTCACTTTTCTAATTATCTGAGTCACAGTCTATGTTTTCTAATTATTAGTAATGGATTTATATTGTCCTGACTTAAATTTAATTGCTGCAAAATCTAGCATTAAAAATAAACATGTTGACAACTTATTGGTACAAAACCAGAACATTTTTATATTGCTCAATTAGATAACTATTACTGAAGATAGACTATATGTAGCTCACAGTTCATTTGACTTGACATAATAAAATCCACATGCCATATCATACTGGAAAGGCTTGGGGTATGTTGTATTAACTATTAACTACCTAACACAGACTTTCAAAATCAATTGTCTGGCTTCAGATCTGTATTTCAAAAGCCCATTTTAAAACAGGATAGGGCATCAGGTTCCTACGAAAATTCTGTCTTATTGTATTTGTGGCTTTTATTTTTAAAGTTCTGAGATTATTTTAAAATAGTAAGTACTATATGCCAAAATTTGTTTCTGGTATTTTCATTTTAACCAAATTATCTAGAAATGAACTTGAAAATGATCATGTACTTAAAGTTTTCAGATCAATACAAAAAATGTTTTTATTTCCAAAAGGTATTTTCAAGTTTAATAACAATGCACTTTTAAATTCCTACAATTTAATTAGTAAATGAGGGATATGTGTGTATATGTACATGTTCCTATCCCCTATGTGTATGTATATATGCATATTCTATATGTTATTTGCATTTGCTACTTCTAAAAGCTAAACACTGAAAAAAAATTCTGACTATGGTGAAAATATTTTAAACTCAATTCCTATGCTTTTCTATGAAAAAAAAGTATTTTAAAATTCAAAACATGCTTATCATTTCAAAATGCATTTAAATGGAAGTTAATGCATTAGTCTTGAGGAAAGTAAACTGTTCTTCCCATACACGATGTTCAGAGCATTTTTAATTGTTTTTGTTAGCAATAAAGAGAAGAGAAAATCTACAGGCATTTAAAACAGATAAGTCTTTAACTACAATAAAGTATCACTTTTGGAGCTTTGATTTGAAGAGACTTCTTTGGCATTTTTTTAAGGTAATCCTTTAGAATATGCATCTGGACTTCAGCGCCAGAGAAGACACAAACAAACCAGGATCACTCTGTGTGCTCACTTCTGTGGCCCAAGTTCAAAAGCAGCAGGGGTCTCCATCTGCTTGCAAGCTGCCCTGGACGATTTGATTCACAAAGTTGTTTCCTTTGGTAAAGGTACAGCTAACCTCTGAAGAGCAGTTTCTATGCTGATCAGAAGGAAAAATAAGAGTACTATAGTAAGTGGACTAATTCTTAACTTGGTAATATAAGACCAAATTTGGAAATAAAAATATAAACATGAATATATTTATTAATCAAATAACCCAGAAAAAGCAAATAAAAGTTAATTTATAAATGTTTGAAAATAATTCAAAACTTAATTTAAAATGAAAGCAGAATGTTCATGTGACAAAACAAATTACAAATATTTAGTAAACTCAGTTGGTGAGAGCTTTGTAGACAAATACTGAGTAAACACACACACACACACACACACACTTCCTGTTCACAGTGGAAATATCACCCTTGTATTGAGTACCCAGTTTTATCCCATTGTTTTTGAAGACCAGGATGTGATTCACTGTAAAAATAGCTTTCTCCAGTGTAAAGTGTCTGAACAAAAATAGTTTGTTGTTGTAGTATTCAGGAAAGTCTAAAAAGTGATGTGTGTGTGTGTGTGTGTGTGTGCGTGCGCGCTCAGCAGCCCCATGGCATCTCTACACTACCACTGTACAACTGTGCACTTCGCACTGAACAAAAGCATTATGTCTAGATATTAAGAACATTTAAAATGATATTGATTCTTGAATATAATGGCTTTCCAAATTGACAAATCTTTTCTGTGATAACTGAACACATTTTCTCATGCATATAATTCACTTTAACATTAATGTTTTTAGTAAACATAAAATTTCATGTTTCTTCTTTTATCATTACATTTGTATATTTTAGGTGAACCTACATTCTAGACAAAAATTATTTCTAATAAAATCCAGCAGGATAAAACAAAAACTAACATGTTAGAACTGGACAAAACAAACAAAAGGAAAAGAACTCAGGAGAAGGCACAAGAATCAGAGACCCATTTATTTGTACACGTGGGGATCCCATAAAACATTAAAACAGGAAGCCGTAATATATACACAACGGACAATCTTGCTGCCTCCTCTTCATGGGTTCCCTGAGCCCCAAGGAGAGGAGTTAATGGATAAATGCCATTTAGAAATGAATGCTCTGAGGTCTAGAGAGGATTTTCTTTAAAGAAAAAACAGAGACAAAATACTTGTGAACACCTGCTTTGTGAACACCTGCTTTGTGAACACCTGCTTTTAGGTTGTTGTTTTATTTATTTGCTTTGCTTTATGTTACACTGTGCCTAGTTTGACATGACAGGAACAGGTTTTATTTAAATTTTTTTATTTTTTTAAAAGATTAAAAAATCTTTTAATTTTTTTTTCTGAATTTAAACAGTAGAAGCAATGAAAGTCTTTCTAGTGTTAGGGAAAATATCCATGTAGTGGGGATCAAAAAAACAAAACAACAAAAAAAACAGAACAAAAAACAAACAAACAAATTTCCTGTCTCATACCAGCAGCCAGAAGCTACTGGAAGCTGGTCCTCAGCAGAGCCAGTAAGAACATCCCAATTTCAAGAGTTAGGTCTGTAATAGTCTAGTATCTTCCTATACTGACCTTTGAAATAGGCTGTGTTCAGTTTACTTCAGAATTGACTCAGAGGATAGAAGTCTGGTGCAACAATCTGAAAGCACCCAAGATGTTCTATGAGTTACAATTGATTCTAGACTATACAGAAGATTCCGACAAGTCAAGCTTTTAGATTAAACAGTTACTCCTTACACCAGATCAGTTCAGACCTTTCCAATCCTTCGAAGTCCCTCCCTTCTACAGGGGATTTTTCTCTCATTAGTTCCCATCCAATGTATCAATGTTTAAAAACAGGAAGCAGTTATTAGTCGTGGGACAAACAGTGCTATTTATTAGAACTGAGAGTTTTCCTTGCCATCGTATCTTTCAAATAATGATGAATATTCATTAAGCTAGAATATCACCGCCAGCTGCAAGTCTTTGCAAGGTGCCTTAGCTCTCTCCAAACCCAGAGGAAACAAAATCAATCCTCTGTTTATGGGCATCATAAAGGATGAAGAGAGAAGCTAACAAAGGCATTCCCAGGAAGAAAACAAATGCTCCACCTCACAAGTCTTAAAGGAATATGCACAATTAAAAAAAAAAACAAAAACAAAACAAATCAATTAAAGTGTTTAAAGAGAGAAAATATTTGAATATTATACTAATCTCTAATTTGATCTCTTTTCAGTTGTAGATAGGAATCTAGATACATGCTGAAAGTTGGAAAGAAACAAGAGTTTGAGAGATTGCCTGAGGCATGACGTGTTCTAGCTTATGGTTAGTTGGTAAATTGTGTGTAGGAGAAACCCTCCATGTTTCCTGAGACATTAAAAGAAATGTTAACAGAGTTTCCCAAGAGAAAAGCTGCTCTGTCCTGGAAACCTAACTCCTTCAGAGACGTTCTCCATTTCCTGTGCCCTTGGCTTGCTCTCAGACTCTCTACTTTCTACTCTTGTTATCGATCACATATGCAAAAACAAACAGAGAAAAAAACAAAGACATATTTTTTCAAATTCTGTCATCTTAACAAGGACTGAGAAATCATGATATAAAATAAATGTCATACATCTTTAAAAGTTCCACCTCATATATTTAAAGGAATAGGCAAACTTAGAAATTCCTCTCCCAGAGCCTGACAAATACAGAGGCAGATGCAGCCAACCATTGGACTGAGCACGGGGTCCCTGATGGAGGAGTTAGGGGAAGGACTGAAGGAGCTGAAGGGGTTTGCAACCCCATAGGAAGAACATCAATATCAACTAACCAGATCCCCCAGAACTCCCAGAGACTAAACCACCAACCAAAGAGTGCACATGGAGCCAACAGTGACTCCAGCCACATATGTAGCAGAGGATGGCCTTGTCAGGCATCAATGGGAGGAGAGGCCCTTGGTCCTTTGATACCCCAGTATAGGGGAATTGGAGGGAAGGGAGGCAGGAGTGGGGGGGCACCCTCATAGAAGCAGGGGGAGGGGGAAGAGGATAGGGGCTTTCCGGAGGAGAAACCAGGAAAGGGGATAACATAACCTTTAAAATGTAAATAAATAAAATATCCAATAAAAAAAAACAAATTCCTGATTTTCAATTTGTCTAATGTTGTCTTAGGATAGTAAAGGGGAGAAATATCAAATGGTTGCACTGAGCCTTCTTGCTTATTCCATTTGCCTTCTTGCTAACTATAAAACTGTAGATAAAGACTAAGGGATAGAGGGAACAGAGTTTACTAGTGACATTATTCTTGGTCATGGAGATTTAGAAAAATCTTAGATTTTTTTTCCTCCTGATAAATTAAAGTATTACTTACTTTAAAAGGGTGTCTTGATAAATCATCAATTTATCCCAAAGATTATGATTTTTTCCAACATAGGATCTTTGTAGGTGTAAACCATAAATTTGCCAAAATGAAACAAAAAGAACACACACACACACAAAACGGAGTCCACTTTTTGTTGGCCAGCTACTCCTGGGAAAGCTGTAAAGTCTGGCTGATATACCCTGTGACATTCCATTGGAAAAACTGACCACTTGTCATTTTCCTTCTTTTTTTTTTTAATATAATATTTTTATTCATTTTTTTGAGAATTTCTCATAATGCACCTCGATCACCCTTATTTCGAAGTCTTCACAGATCCATCCCCCAGCCTTGTGACCTACTCTCCATCGAAAACATTTTTTAAAATTTCCAATTTGTGTTGTCTCTCTAGTCACCAGAGCATGGGCAAACTCCCAGTGGCCAGCCCCTAAAAGAAAAGTGAATCTTTCTCCACCCCGAACCCCAGTAGCCGTCTATTGTGGCGGGCTACACTTCAGAATCATTATCACAGCTTTTAAAAGTTGATTTCGAGGTCTTCCTGCCTAGGTTATTATTTTGGGGGATGGGAAGGGAGAGGTTGTCACTGAAGCCTTCTATGTCTGTCGAGTGTTAGTCTGCAGTTGTCTATAACACTGCAGAAGAAGCTTCCTTTAAAGTCAGAAGCTCAGATCATGGACTTCCACGTGATATCTGCAGACTGCACAGACCAGGATATCCATCTGGCCTCTGGCACATCTACATTGTCTTTGGTGATAACATAGGTTATGGCCATCAACATGGCCTCCAGCTGCAGCAGGACCACAGATTCAGACATGGTCCCCGGAAAGAACATGGACCACGGAATTCTGCATGGCTTTTAATGGTAACATGGGCCATATGGTCTACAGACTCTGCATCAGGACCGTGAACCCAAACATGGCCTCAGGGCAGCACGGGCCACAGCTATCAACATGGCCTCAGTACAGGCCATGCACCTCCATGCAACGTGGCCTCCAACGGTAGCTCAGGCTTTGGACATTGACATGATTCAGACTCTCCATTCCTCCATCCTTCCCACCCCTCCGTCAAAAATACATTTGTTGTAGTGGCATTGAAAATTGCAGCACATAACCCATCTTTTTTTTCCACACAGCACTATATGCAAATACTAATTGCCACAAGTCATTGGTCTGGTTCAAGCCTCTGGTCTTTGAAGCACCATAATTACTAGGCCATTGTCGAGACTTTTTCCATTGCAGCCATGCTTTAGATTTTCATCTTCGGTAGCTAAGACATGCTCATGAATCTGGTTCTGAAGGACCAGCTCCTCCTCGTGGTCCACCAGCTTGTAGATAGAGTAATGTTGGGACTGACCTACTGGAAGCAAGTTTGTCAGTCAGACTCTTCAAGGTGGCTGCCCTGAAGCAACAGACCCAGTTGTCATTTTTTCAGTTCTGGATTTAGTCTAGTCTTACTGGTTTTTTTGTTTGTTTGTTTGTTTTTCATTTTCATTTTTCTTTGTTTCTTTGTTTTTTAGTTTAACAGAGAGAGAAAGGGAGGGAGAGCAGGAGGAAGAGAGAGAACTAGAGAGGGAGGGAAGGAGAGAGGAAGAGAGAAGGAGATAAAGAAAGACAGGGAGTGAGGTAAAGGGGGAAGGAATAGTGGGAAGGAAGGAGAGAGGGAGAGAGAGGGGAGAGAGAGAACTGGTGTGGGTAGGGAAGTGGAAAGTTGGGAAGAGTTGGGAGAAAGGGAAAACATGATCAAAATATATTTTAATGAAAAAATAAATATTAACATCCATAGAGAAATACTTACCTTTAAGTGCTCACAGCTAAAATAAGAATACTATACTTTCTTTAGTTTATTGATCATGTGCCAAGATGAGAAAATGGAAAGGTACCACGTATACGTGTTTAATTTTTATTTTATGCACATCGGTATTTTACTTGCATGTATGTTTGTGCATCACCAGCAAGCCTGGTGCCTGCAGATCAGGAACAGAGGATTAGGTCCTCTAGAAATAAGGTTAAGGCTGGCTGTGAGCATCCTGTGGGTACTGGAAATAGAATTTAGGTCCTCTGGAAGTGCAGCCAGTGCTGTAAACCACTGAGCCATCTCTCCTACCCTGGAAATACACTTTAGTGCATTTTAGAAACTGAAAAAACCTTGAGAACATTAATTTTGATTCTATTAATTGATGATAGGAACTTGCCAGTGACACTGAACTCAAAAGAAGTTGAATTAATTCCCATGTTGTGTTTTGTCTGGCTCTTATTCATACTTTGTTAACTACGGACAAATATCCAAATGCTGCCTGTCATGGTTTTATTCTGCCAGTATATATTAATACACGCAGCCTTATAAGAATTGAATACTTCTTAGTGTTGTTCAAAATGTTATATAATTATATAAGGAATGAAAGTCAACTGGCTAAAATCTATGAAAATTGATAATATGGAAGCATAAACCATACCTTGTCACTCTTAGGATATTTTTTAAAGTTCAAGAATAATTCATTTATTCTCATTTTCACGAATTACAGTTCTTGACACAATAATAGGGACGTGAAGGTTACCCTCTTCTCCTTTCGCATTTGTCTGATATTCATATGTAGGTTGGATCACACTTCAAATATCTAAAATTAGGCATTCTTTCAGTCTTTTAGGATTGTAGTGCTAGGCATGACAACCTCCCCATCTGTGGTATTTTCCTACAGTTCTCCCTAGTTGAGAGTTCAGAGACTGGAAAATCTAAGAACCTGAAGTTCCTCTAGATCAACACGGCAGGCTGTCTTAGAAAAAATAAAAAGGGAGGCAAAATAAAACAAGTCCCATCAAACTAAAAATCCAAAAAATAATAGTATCTGTGTTTTTAATATACGGTCTATGTTCTCAAAGCCCCTTATTTTCCATATATCCTCCAGATTACACAAAATGCAAATATAAGACTATAGGCACCTTCCATGTAAGTCCATGAGCACATGCCAAATTGTAAAGTCCAACCAGAAATGTAGGTCCTTGCTTTTTAAAATTTCTGCTATTTTCTTTTACATGATGAACATCTTTCTAGCCCACATCTACCTAAGCTACTAAAGCCATGGTGGGTACAGTAGCTCAGTTTTTGACTTGCTCCATGTCAGAAGGCCTGACAAATTACACAGGGTCCAGAGATGCGGTACAACTCTATTGCATTCAGCGTTGTTGTTCTTAATAAATACAACTTCTGAAAACTGCCTAATTATACCATATTCTTTTAACTACTGATAATCATAACCACTTACGACAGTCCTGGTACATAGATGCATAGCTCATGATAGCAGCTATTATTATTACCATGTTGCTACACTGGAAGGGAAAATAATATATAGAACTTGTATCTGACTCCAAGTTTTGAAATTCTAGCTAATATAAAGACAAGGCCTGGAATGTATATATTCTCATAAGAAGCCATGATCAAAGTGTTTAGGGAAGTACTGGTAGATAAATATAAGAAATATGTTCACTAAACATTATCATCTTATTTGTAGAATTTACTAATTAATCTTATACACAAATAATGAATTTATTTTAATTCTAACAGAGCAAAGTACTAAGATATGAGTTGCCAAGAAATTTCATAGCTTAGAACATAGGAATTTTTCTGGCCTAGTAAAATGATGGTAGTAGGTGTTCTTCAAAGGTCCATGACTTTACTAGCCCTGGTAGTTGGCTATGCTTCTAGTCCCAAGCATGATTTGCCTCCTGTTGAGTGGACATTTCATGCAATTAGACAGCTTTTGGATACCAACAATATGAGTGCCATGCTGCATGATTAAGGCTATCTTGCTGTACTGGTCTATGTTGTGGTACATAGGCATCACAACTAGATAGAAATATTGATTGTTGTCCTCTTTTGGCTGTTTGACAGCATCTTCCAATACTATGAAAGCTAGCCTACAGGAAGTAGAAACTATTTGAACGATTTTACCAGCTGTAATTCTAATTTTAATTGCTCTACCATCCCTACGAATTTTATATATAATAGACGAAATCAACAATCCAGTACTAACAGTAAAATCCATAGGTCACCAATGATAATGAAGTTATGAATATACTGATTATGAAGATCTATGAAGGAGGCTTTCATGTTAGATACAGCGTGAATCTCTCAAGTCCTACAGCCAAAGTGTCCAGTTCCTTAAGCAATAGAAACTTACCTTCAACTATATAGTTGATACCTTCAAAGGCATCAGCAGTTATGTATATTGTTTTGGGAGTCATCTGGTCTACCATAACCAACAATTGAAATGATGGTTTTTCATACCAACTACTGGGATTTTTGTTAGATAGTGTATGGCTCTTTTAAGGGAACATTGGCTGCCCAAGTGGCATAAGACATACACAGCACCCACACATGTACACACACATACACACACACACAAATACATGTATGTATAAATATGTATACACACACATACACACACATCTGTGCAACAATTAAATCAAAGAAAAAGAGGCTATCAATTTGAGAGAAAGTGGGAGTATAAGAGAGGAGTTGGAAGGAAGAGACAGAGGGATTAGAGGGAAGAAAGGGAGAGAAGTGATGGAATCAAATTTTAATTAAGATGTTTTAAAATTGTGAATAAAAAAGAAAGTAATTTCTATTTTGCCACTAAAGCAGAATAGTCCCTTGGCTTTTACTGAAGCTGAACATCTTAGTGGCTACGCTCAGTCACAGCTGAGACAAATACTAACTCTGCTTTTTCCTAGAGTCATGAACTTGGGCAAGTTACAAATCATCTGTGAGTCTCGATTTTCTAATTTGCAAGATGGAAGCGTTATACTTATCTACAAATGTGTTGCAGAGATTAAAAAATACAACTTTAGAAAACTTAGTATTCTATCTAGACTATAAGTAATCTACATGAGTGGAATTAAGATGTTCATTGTTTCCTAAGGTTAATAATGTATTTGACACCATTTGACCACCTGGTTTTCTTCTTGCTCTTAAATAACCACACCTCTTCCAAGCCAAGTCAGATGTAGATACACGACCACAGAGACATGGCTGTCACAGGTGCACTGTAAGTATATAGACATGTATGTATTATTTCTACGAGAGCATAGTAAGTCCTGTTTTGTGACTGTTATCGATGCTCACACTTCAACCATCTGTTTTCCTTTAACTGTTCTCTGACTGTCCCTTTCCTTGTATGACTTCAACCACCTTCTTTCCAGGCCCTTGGGCATGAAACTCTATTCTTTCTCATCACCTCCCTTTCTCAGTCTTTTCATAATCAAAATCTTGCAAAATAATCTCTTGAAGGAAAATTGATTTCATTTGTCTTCTCTTATCTGTCCTATTGTAGTTGAATCCCTGGTGAGAGCATTAGTCACATTGTCCAAGGTTTTTTCCACCCATCAATTGAAACAAAAATCTCTTCCACTCAAATCTTCAGATTCCCCTTTTTGAAATTTGAAAGTCATTGTTGAGAGCCTTCATTTTGTCGGCTTCCCCCTCATCCTTCTCTACACCGCTGCACATTCTCCTTTTGATGCCAGTCTTTATAAATTCAATAATCTTAAGAAATATCTAGATTATTAGTCAATTACATTAGTGATATCGTATAATGTAGTCCAATAAATACCCTTAAATTAATACATTTTGAAATGACATGATATAAAAACCAACTTGGTTTTTGGAAAATTCTAATTCAAAACACATAATCATTTTATTATCACATTATCACATTACTTAAGCATGTCTCAGACACTGCTAACTAGCTTGTGTATGTAGATTCATAATGATATGAATGTCATAGTATTAACACACAAAAACAATCACACTGTTTTAATACCCAAAAATACCACATATACACAAGGAAGAATATTTCCTAGCTGCAGATGTGTTTGTTTAACTTGCTGAACAAACAGTGGCTGGGAAAGCACAATTCACTCTGTGATTTCTTTAAAGTTGGGAGTAATTCCAATTTGATGAAACAAGAAATGGAGGGAGGGGAGGGGTTGGAAAATGTATTTGCTCTTGGCTCCATCTTCAATGCTGGTCTTAATTTTTCCTCTAACAAAACTACAAACTTGTGATGTTCAAAGTTGGATTGAGTTCGCACACTTAGTAAAAAGTAATTATAACTATTGTCACCAAGCCAATACAACAACTTGCCAATTGTGACTAGCCAAGAAGCCTGGAAGTCAAAACCTGCCTTGTATTTATTTATTCTTTCATGTTGGCTGTTTATCAGGAAGTAACTTTAGTAAAAAGGAGCTTCAATTAATTTATTGAATAAACTCACAAACCCCTGGCTCATGGGGATCCATTAAAAGCTATACCTTCAAAATATTTGTATGTAAGTGTTCATTATGTTTGGTTTGACTATTACTGTTTCTAATGATTTGTGAAAATTAAGATCATGATGACAAGGGTGAATTTAATACATAATTTCACCATGTTTTTGAAATACAGTATTTCTCTGTCCAGTATCTTACAGGAAAGATGTATATGTGAATGTATGTATATGTACTTATGAACGTGTGTCATTTTAAACTTACCATATCTAAGGCTCAGTGTTGGTCTCTAATGTTGGAAAATCTGGCACTCAGAAGCAGCTATAGCCAGGTCAGCCCTGGTGAGTTGAAGTCTGCATTGTCAAGCTCATGAATAATACCCATCTCAACCACCATGGCCATGTTGTTCATAGACCCGTTGGACATTGACAAGAATGATTGGGTAAAGAGACTGACTTTCCACACTGATCATCCTATCTACTCGATTATTAACTCCTCCTCAACTGAAGTCACCTTTTGATGAGCATTTGCATGTGACACAAGTATTCTAACATCCTTTTCCCATTTGGAGAAGTCTACCCACATACGTCTTTCTCAAATATCTTTCTCACCAATTTTCTAATTATCTGCTTTCCAAGTGCCAGAACATCACTTCAGTCCTTCAGTCAGTGAACAATTGCATTTCTGGCCATTTCTCTTTCCAAACAAAATGCATGACCAAGTGTACGGCCATAAATTCTGCCTACTGTGAAAACATCACCAGAGTCTTTCAGGCTTGTTCCAGAAAAGAACTATAATGCTGCATCTGTCCACTTCTGGGTAATGCCTGATAACATGCAAAATCATAACTAAACCAGCCCTAGTATTCCCTTCCTCAGTCAACCAATCATAGGATATATAGGTAAATGGTTGGCAGAAGACAGAATTATAATGGGAGTTGGAACCATAGGTGTGATGGTTTCTATATGCTTAGGCAAGGGAGTGGCACTATCAGGAGGTGTGGCCTTGTTAGAGTAGGTGTGTCACTATGTGTGTGGGCTTTAATGACCTAGTCCTAGCTGCCTGGAAGCCAGTATTCTGCTAGCAGCCTTCAGATGAAGATGTAGAACTCTCAGTTCCTCCTGCACCATGCCTGCCTGGATGCCATGTTCCCACCTTGATGATAATAGACTGAACCTCTGAACCTGTAAGCCAGCCCCAATTAAATGTTGTCCTTATAAGAGTTGCCTTGGTCATGGTGCCTATTCACAGCAGTAAAATCCTAACTAAGACATTAAGTATTTGGGCAACCTTTTTCATGCAACTTGCTTGTGCCTTCAGGACTTGCTCAGGCCTAATCACATATATACCACTTCCATTTGATAATAGATTGCTGCTGTGCATATCCTACTTTATAACTTGATGGGTCATGGTTAGGGTTAGCTCATGATGGGCAGCTAAAGTCACAAGATATGTTGGTGACCCACTTTCAAATGTTCAGTTTTCGCTAAGGACCAATAGTAAACCAAGAGCTACTCTTAAAAGGAGAATAGTTGTCTGTAGATGGTAGTAGAACCTTGCTCCAGAATCCCAAAGATGCCTTTTTGTGATTCACCTATAAGGACCTGCCAAAGGTTCCAAACAGCATCTCTGTCTACCACTGACACCTCAAGTATCATCAGATCTGCTGAATCATATGGCCCAAGTGGTAGAGCAACGTGATCAGCAGCATGGACCTGTTGAAGATCCTTCTCCTGTCCCAGGCCCCACATAAAGCTACCAGCTTTCCAAATCACTTGGTATATGTCAAAGTATAGTTTTCTTTGAGGAAAAACTGAAAAGATACACTGTTCATCTTATGAAGTGAAGGGAAATTTCTTATGATGGTCCTTATGGATAGGTACCAAGAAAAAGGCATTTGCTGGATCAATAGCTACATACCACATGCCAGGTATGTTAATCTTCTCACGTAAGGACACCACATCTGGTACAGCAGCTATAATCAGAGTCATGACTTAACTGAGTTTTTGATAGTCAACTGTCGTTCATTATCCATGATCCATTTGTCTTCTGCACTGGCCAGAGAGTAGAGGTAAAGGAGATGTGGTAAGAACTGCCACCCCGTAATCTTTCAAACCCTGATGGTGGCATTAATTTCTGCAGTTCCTCCAGGGAGGTGATACTGTTTTTGAGTTACACTTTTACTTGGCAGAGACTGTTCTAAAGGCTTCCACTTAGTCTTTCTAACCATAATAGCCTTCATTCTACAGGTCAGGAACCTATGTGAGAAGTGTGTGTGTGTGTGAGTGTGTGTGTGTGTGTGTGTGTGTGTGTGTGTGTGTGTGAGAGAGAGAGAGACAGAGAGAGAGAGGAACCTATGTGAGAAGTGTGTGTGTGTGAGTGTGTGTGTGACAGAGAGAGAGAGAGAGAGGAACCTATGTGAGAAGTGTGTGTGTGTGTGAGTGTGTGTGTGTGTGTGAGAGAGAGACAGAGAGAGAGGAACCTATGTGAGAAGTGTGTGTGTGTGTGTGTGTGTGTGTGTGTGACAGAGAGAGAGAGAGAGAGAGGAACCTATGTGAGAATTGTGTGTGTGTGTGTGTGTGACAGAGAGAGACAGAGAGAGAGAGGAACCTATGTGAGAAGTGTGTGTGTGTGTGTGTGTGTGTGTGTGTGTGTGTGTGAGAGAGAGAGAGAGAGAGAGAGAGAGAGAGAGAGAGAGAGAGAATTATACATTCTGGGACTGGGGAAATAACTATACAATGACTTTGGTGACCCACTGGGCCTACTGTGAGTCAGACTTCAGCCAAAACTCTATTAACTGGGGTTACTTTAACCCCTACTTTAAAACCAGTACCCAATAAATCTGAAAATTCTGATTGATTCCTTTCCTCCGGTGTACAGTTATCCTCTTGGAAGGACTGGAGAAAGACTAATATTAGAAATTTTTGGTTATTTTATCAAGGTTCTTCCTAACAAGAACCCAGCCATCCCTTCATTTAGTGCTTCTGGATCAGCAAACTGACTCAAGTATGGAAATTGGTTTGTGGGAGAAGATTTCCTTTTGCCACAATCCAATGTAGCCTTCCTTTTATTTTTTTGAGAATTTTCCACGTATATATCCAACAAAAATTTAGTACAGTTCTTATCTATTTCATTCCTGAGAACAGTACCAAAGGTCCACATAAGTCATTTCACCAGAAATTCAGTTTGCCTGTGCTGATCAGTATTGATCAGGCCATTATGACCATTGCTTTGTCTATGGTGCCTATTACAATAACTATGTTCACCTTGCCTTTGACAATTCAGTGCTATCATCTGGCTCCTGACACCTCAGGAACCAATGGAACACACTGTATTTAATTCATCCAACTGAGCAGCAGTGTTTCCAAGCCTAAGGCCTAGCACAAGGAAAAGTTCTTCAAATGTGCTGGTGCCCTCTCACCATTTTACATCTAATATGATTAATGAAAGACTTGTCTTCTGGACTTCCCCAACGTGGAAGATTAGGTTTTATGCAGTGTGTGAACTACAGCACTGTAATTTTACTGAGTCTTAAAATATCCTTCATCAACACTAAGCCAAGAAATGCCAGGCATCAACAACTCCTGTTCAGTAAACCATCTTTTGAAAAACCGCTCAGACAAGAATTTGACACTTTTTTTAAACTGTGAAGCTTCCATATATTAAACCTAAAATCTCCACTCAGGGATCCAGCCCATCTAAACAAAAACTAATCTAGTTTTATGTTCTTTCCACCATTATCCCACGCTACTTTTTCCAACCTCTTTTTTTATTATTATTTTATCTGTAGGCATTTAAAATGTTGTCCCACTTCCCGGTCCTCCCTCCGTGAACCCTCACCACGTTCCCTGTCCCCTTTGCTTCTGAGAGGGTGCTCTCCCACTCACCCACCCACTCCAACATCACCCCCTTAGCTTCCCCTTCTCTGGGAAGACCAAGCTTCCATAAGACCAAGCGTATCCCTTCCCACTGAGGCCAGATAAGGCAGTCCTCTGCTACATATGTAGCAGAAGCCACTAACTGGCCCATGTTTGCTCTTTGGTGCTCTGGCCCATGTTGCTCTTCCTATGGGGTTGCAATCCCCTTAATCTCCTCCAGTCCTTCCTATAACTCTTCCGTTGGGAACCCATGGCTCAGTCCAATGGTTGGCTGTGAGTATCTGCATCTGTCTTAGTCAGGATCTGGCACAGCCTCTCAGGGGCCGCCATGCCAGACTCCTGTCTGCAAGCACATCTTGGCCTGTGCAGTAGTGTCAGGGTTTGGTGTCTGCTCATGGGATGGATCTCAAGGTGGGGCAGTATCTGGATGGCCTTTCCTTCAGACTCTGCTCCATTTTGTGTCCCTGCATTCTTTAGATAGGAACAGTTCTGGGTTAAAAATTTTGAGATGGGTGGTTGTCCATATCTATCTACTGGAAGTGGTCTCTTCAGGTTCCATCTCCACACTGTTGGACATTTGGGCTAATGTCATCCCCACTGGGTCCTGGAGACTCCCACATCACTAGTGTCTGTGACTTTCTATTGGTCATCCCCCCCCTCCCCTGTTCCCCACTCCCTCTACCCCCACTGTTACATATTTCTATTCATTCTGCTGGCCCTCTGGGCGTCTCTTCTTTCTCCCCCTTTACCTGATCCTGCCCCTTATTTTCCAACCCCCTCCCCTCTCTCACACAGGTGCCTCCTTCCCTCTGCCTACTGTGATTATTGTGTTCCCCCTTCTAAGTAGGATTGAAGCATCCACACTTTGGCCTTCCTTCCTGTTAAACTTCATATGGTCTGTGAATTGTATCATGGATATTCTGATATTTTTTGCTAAATCCACTTATCAGTGAGTATATATCATGTATGTCCTTTGGGGTCTGGGTTACCTCACTATTTTCTAGTTCCATCTATTTGCCTGCAAAATTCATGAAGCACTCATTTTTAATAGCTGAGTACTTCACTGAGTACATGTACTACATTTTCTGTATCCATTCTTCCATTGAGGAACATCTGGGTTGGTTCCAGCTTTTGACTATTATAACTAAGTCTTCAATGAACATAGTGGAGCACATGTCTTTGAGCCTTTTGGGGATATATGCCTAAGAGTGGTATAGCTTGGTCATTACTTAGAACTATTTCTAATTTTCTGAGGAACCACCAGATAAATTTCTAAAGTGATTGTACCAGCTTCCAATCCCACCAGCAATGGAGGAGTGTTCCTCTTTGTCCACATCCTTGCCAGCATCTGCTGTCACCTCAGTTTTTGATCTTACCCATTCTGATTGGTGTAAGGTAGAATCTCAGGGTCTTTTTGATTTGCATTTCCCTGATGACTAAGAATGTAAAGCAGTTCTTTAGGTGTTTCTCAGCAATTCGAGATTCCTCAGTTGAGAATTCTCTGTTTTTAATTGGGTTATTTGGTTTTTGGGGGTCTAACTACTTAAGTTCTTTGTCTATTTTGGATATTAGCCCTATATCAGATGTAGGGTTATTGAAGATCTTTTCCTAATCTGCAGTTTGCCATTTTGTCCTATTGGCAGTGCTCTTTTGCTTTTTAGTTTCATGAGGTCCCATTTATCAATTGTTGATCTTAGAGGTGTTCTGTTCAGGAAATTTTCCCCTGTGCCAATGTGTTCAAGGCCATTTCCAGTCATCTCTATTAAATTCCATGTATCTGGTTTTATGTAGAGGTCTTTGGTCCACTTAGACTTGAGCCTTGTACAAGAAGATAAAAATGGATCAATTTGCATTCTTCTATATGCAGACTACCAGTTAGACCAGCACCTCTTGTTGAAAATGCTTTCATTTTTCAACTGTATGGTTTTGGCTCCTTGTATGTAAAATATCAAGTGAACATGGATGTGTTTGTACTTCTGGATCTTTAATTCTATTCCATTAATCTCCCTGTCTGACTCTGTACCAATACCATGCAGTTTTTATCACTGTTGCTTTGTAGCTTGAGGTCAGGGATGGTGATTCTACCATAAGTTCTTCTATTGTTGAGAATTGCTTTGAATCTCCTGGGTTTTTTATTTTTACATATGAAGTTGAGAATTGCTCTTTCTATCTTTGTGAAGAATTGAGTTGGAATTTTGATGGGGATTGCATTGAATCTGTAGATTCCTTTTAGTAAGATGGCCATTTTTACTATGTTAATCCTACCGATCCATGAGCATGGGCTATCTTGCCATCTTCTGAGATTTTCAATTTCTTTCTTCAGAGACTTGAAGTTCTAGTCATACAGATCTTTCACTTGTTTGGTTAGAGTCACTCCAAGATATTATATATTATTTGGGACTATTGTGAAGGGTGTTGTTTCCCTAATTTCTTCCTCAGCTCATTTAGCCTTTGCATAGAGGCTACTGATTTCTTTGAGTTAATTTTATATCCAGTCACTTTGCTAAAGTTGTTTATCATCTATAGTAGTTCTCTGGTAGAATTTTTGGGGTTTCTTATATATAATATCATATCATCCAACAAGTAGTGATATCTTGACTTCCTCCTTCCCAATTTGTATCCCTTTGGTCTCCTTTTGTTGTCTAATTGCTCTGGCTAGAACTTCGAGTACTATATTGAATAGATAGGGAGAGAGTAGACAGCCTTGTCTTGTCTCTGATTTTAGTGGAATTACTTCAAGTTTCTCTCCATTTCATTTGATCTTGGCTGTTGGTTTACTGTATATTGCTTTTATTATGTTTAGGTATGGGCCTTGAATTCCTGATCTCTCCAAGACTTTTAATATGAAGGGGTATTGTATTTAGTCAAAGGATTTTTCAGCATCTGGTTAGATGATCATATTGTTATTTTCTTTGAGTTTGTTTATATAGTAGATTATATTGTTTGATTTCTGTAATTAGACCATCCCTGCATCCCTGGGATGAAGCCTATTTGATCGTGATGGAAAGATGTGTTCTTGGATTCAGTTTGCAAGAATTTTATTGAGTATTTTTGCATCGATATTCATAAGGGAAATTGGTCTGAACTTCTCTTTCTTTGTAGGGTCTTTGTGTGGTTTTGGTATCAGTGTAACTGTGGCTTCATAGAACGAATTAGGTAGTGTTCCTTCTGTTTCTATTTTGTGGAATAGTTTGAAAAGTATTGGTACTAGGTCTTCTTTGAAGGTCTGATAGAATTCTGCACTAAAACAATCTGGTCCTGGGCTTTATTGTTGTTGTTGTTGTTGTTGTTGTTGTTTTGAAGATTTTTAATGACTGCTTCTATTTCCTTAGGGGTTATGGGACTGTTTAGATAGTTTACCTGATCCTGATTTAATTTTGGTACTTGGTATCTGTCTAGAAAATCATCCATTTCATTTATATTTTCCAGTTTTATTGAGTATAGGTTTTTGTAGTAGGAGGTGATTTTTTTTTTAATTTCCTCAGTTTCTGTTGTTATGTCCCCCTTTTCATTTCTAATTTTGTTCATTTGGATACTGTCTCTGTGCTCTTTAGTTCGTTTGGTTAAGGGTTATCTTTCTTATTGGTTTTCTCAAAGAACCAGCTCTTGATTTTGTTGATTCTTTGTTTCATTCTCTTTTTTTTCTAATTGGTTGATTTCAGCCCTGAATCTGATTTTTATCTGCTGTCTACTCCTCTTAGGTATGTTTGCATCTTTCTGTTCTAAAGCTTTTTTCAGATGTGCTGTTAAGCTGCTAATGTAGGATCTCTCTGGTTTCTTTATGAAGGTATTTAGTGCTTTAAAGTTTCCTCTTAACACTGCTTTCATTGTGTCTCTTAAGTTTGGGTATGTTGTGCCTTCATTTTCATTAAATTTTAGAAAGTCTTTATTTCTTCCCTAAGCAAGTTATCATGGAGTAGAGAGTTGTTCTGTTTCCATGAGTATGTGGGCTTTTTTTGAGTATGTTGTTTTTATTGTTATTGAAGACCAGGCTTAGTCCTTGGTGATCTGATAGGATGCAAGGGATTATTTTAATCTTCTTGTAGCTGTTGAGGCTTCTTTTCTGTCCGATTTTACAATCAATTTTGGAATCATGATATGCTGAGAATAAGTTGTATTCTTTTGTTTTAGGGTTAAATGTTCTGTGTATATCTTTTAAATCCATTTGGTCCATAACCTCTATTAGTTTCACTGTGCCTCTGTTTAGTTTCTGTTTCAATGACCTGTTCATTAGTGAGAATGGGGTTTTGAAATCTTCCACTAATATTGTGTGGGGTTCAATGTGTGTTTTGAGCTTTAGTAATGTTTCTTTTACAAATGTGGTTGCCCTTGTATTTGAGGCATAGGTGTTCAGAACTGAGAGTGCATCTTGGTGGATTTTTCTTTTGATAAGTATAAAAAGTCCTTCCCCATTTCCTTTGATAACTTAGGGTTATAAGTCTAATTTATTGGATATTAGAATGGCTATTCCAGCTTGTTTCTTGGGACCATTTGCTTGGAAATTTTTTTCCAGCTTTTTACTCTGAGGTAGTGTCCATCTTTGTCACTGAGGTATGTTTCCTGTATGCAGCAAAATGCTGGTCCTGTTTATGTATCCAGTCTGTTAGTCTATTTCTTTTTATTGTGCAATTGAGTCCATTGATGTTGAGAGATAATAATGAGCAATAATGATTGCTCCCTGTTATTTTTGTTGTTAGAAATGGGATTATGTTTATGTGGTTCTCTTTGGAGTTTGCTGTGAAATGATTATTTTCTTGGTTTTTCTTGGGTGCAATTTCCTTCCCTATGTTGGAGTTTTCATTCTAGTATCCTCTGACAGGCTGGATTAGTAGAAAGATATTGTTTAAATTTGGTTTTGTCAAGGAATATCTTGGTTTGTCCATCTATGATGATTGAGAGTTTTGCTAGGTATAGTAGCTTGGCTTGGCATTTATGCTCTCTTAGGCTCTGCATGACATCTGTCCAGGATTTCTGGCTTTTGGAGTCTCTGTTGAGAAGTCTGGTATCATTCTGAAAGGTCTACCTTTGTAAGTTGCTTGGTCTTTTTCCCTTACCACTTTTAATATTCTTTCTTTGCTCAGTGTTTTGATTATTGTGTGAGGGGAGAATTTTCTTTTCTAGTCCAATCTATTTGGTGTTCTATAGGCTTCTTGTATGTTTATGGCATCTCTTTATTTAGGTTAGGGAAGTTTTCTTCTATGATTTTGTTGAAGATATTTTCTGGCCCTTTGAATTGGAAATCTTCACTCTCCTCTATTCCTATTATTCTTCAGTTTGTTCTTTTTATTGTATCCTGAATTTCTTAGATATTTTGGGTTAGGAACATTTTGCATTTTATAATTATTTTATAATTTATAAATATTTTATAATATAATATAAATATTTTATAATTTCTTTAACTGTTGTGTCAGCATCTTCTGTGGTAACTTCAATGCCTGAGCTTCTCTCTTCTATCTCTTGTATTCTTGCTGATGCTTGCATCTGTAACTCCTGATCTCTTTCCTAAGTTTTCCATCTCTGTAGTTGTCTCCACATGTGATTTCTTTATTGTTTCTATTTTCATTTTTAGATCCTGGATGGTTTTATTCAAATCTTTCACTTGTTTGTGTTTTCTTCATTTCTTTAAGAAGGTTATTTGTGTCCTCCTTGAAGTTCTCTATCATTTTCATGATACGGAATTGTTAAGTCAGAATCTTGCTTTTCTGATGTGTTAGGGTGTCCAGGCCTTGCTGTAGTGGGAGAACTGGATTCTGATAGTTCCATGTGGCATTGGTTTCTGTTACTTATGTTCTTGTGGTTTTGTGTTTTGTCTCACCATTTGGTTATTTCTGATGTTAACTGGCCTTGTTGTGTCTGACTGGAGCCTGTCCCTTCTTGTAGGCAGGTGGAACTCTGTTAGCTGGGTTAAAGGAGGACTTCTGGTAGGCAAACTGTGCTGTCTCTCTTGTTAGGGGGGCCTAAAGTATCCCTACTTAGGTCAGGCCTCCTGTGACCCTGTTTAAGGCAGACCTCCTGGGAGTCAGGCTCTCTTTGCGGGGAGAGTGTAGTGCCCAATCTGCCCCAGGCTGAGTAGCTGACCAGAAAAAAATATGTGTCTCTGGCAGGACAGATAGGTCCTGCATCCACTGGGTTCTGTGGGTGTCCCAACTATGTCAGGCATTGGGACGGGGGTTCTCATCTATGATCCTGGTTATGACATAGTTTCTGGGAGATAGGCTGTCTCTGGGTGTGGGTGGATCTTAATATCCATTCCCAGACATAGTCCTTAGACTTCTGTTTAAATGAATTAGAAAACTCATTAATCTTTTTAGTAGTGTAGTACATCTCCTTATGGACTACATTCTCTATCTTCCCTCTAGAAGCCTGATTATCATTAAATTTGATCCTAGGTCTAGAGACAACTATTCATGGGCCCTGAGGGACATCATTATTGTCTTTCCTAGCATCGCCTTCAGAGAAAATCACTGATGGTTTGGCAAAGAAAAATTAATTTCCTCAGTCAAAAATGGAAAAAGCAGTATTTCAGGGGTTGAGGTATTATTACATGTTCTGAGAGTGAAGAGACTACTTCATCAGGTGAGATAAACCCTTTAAAATCTGAAGCATCAAAGTTCTACACTTCATTATGATACTCACACACATCTCTATCCCAAATTACAGGATCCCATTCTTTACCAATAAATTCCCTTACTTTAACTGCCAACATCCTCCGAGGCTGGGACTTGAGTTTTCACTGTAATTCAGCCAATCTTATAATGAGGCTTTGGTTTGATTCTCCTCAACTTGAGCTCTTCGACTGATGAAGGCAAGATTCTCTTCCAAGGAACATGTAGGAATCTTTAGACTGTTCATGCATGTCTGAAGCATGAAGTTAACTTTATTACTGAATTAATTCTTTTCCTTTGTCAGTTTACTCAAAGAAGGAGCAACCAAACAGCACCATCATTTTCTTTATCTTCCCACAAACTGTCAAAAGTATTATATACAGAGTCACCAAATTCATTGTCCCTCACAATTGATAAAACAAGATAACCAAATGCATTTGTCTCCTTAAACATGTAAAAATAGTTCCCACCATGGGTTTTCAGTACTCTCCAAGCATCCAGGAAAACTTCAGTAACTAGAGATGCTTCAGTTAACTTGTAGGTGTTGGCAAATTGGAAAACCTATTCTAGATACTTTAAAACTTCATCCAAATACTTGTTTCTCTAAAACCACTTCTGCTTCTGATACTAAAATCTGAATTAGTCAGGGTTTTTTCTAGAGAAACAAAATTTATAGAATATTGTTGGGTTAAAATGGGGTCCCATGATCACCCCATGTCTCAGTCCACTGGGGCAGGGAAGACGGAGGAAGTAGTTTGACCACACTCACCCCACAGCACCAATGAGAAGGTGTCAGGCTGTGAGAAGCCCATGGACTCCACCGGGGATGGGGGAGCATGGCCTGGGGTCCCAGGCACTACACAGAACTGGCTGAGCAATCTCAGGTCTGCAACGAGAACAGGACCATCTGGTTCTCAGGCTCTTGGGCATCCTAGGAGCCACTAGATGCTGTAGAAGAGCTGAGAATGGAGTGGGGGTCCATGGGCTGGATCTAGCCCAGGGAAAGGGATCTAGCCTCGATCAAGCGGGAAAGGCAGAGAGGAGCTCTACTGGGTCCCACCCGGGACCAAATCCTTGGCTTGTCAGCAGGTTGCTTTGCTTGGTGGGGACCGTGGCTGGGAGACCTTCTGCGGGAGACTAGATACTACTCTTTAGACGAAGGCCTATTCCATTTTTCAACACAGCAGATCCCGATGAAAAGAGACAGTCCATGGTTTTAAGGCATTTATTGTCATGGAGAATGCTTTACCCTACTTACTCAAGGTGGGCCTGAGGTTAAATTCCTTTTGCAGGGAGGAGTGTCTGAGAAGAGAAGTTTATTGGCTAAGCTTCTAGGTACCTCATTAAAACGGAGAAGTCTTGAGGCTAAATGACCACAAGTCCTCCCCTTGTGGAGGGCCTTGGGGCATTATTCTTACATGACTGATGACTACAGACCTATGGGGAACTGCAGCCTTATGTCAGGAGCCTGGGGCCCAAGAGCACAATTATCCCCTGCTGGGGACCCTCTGCTGGGTCACGGGGGTTTTAAACCTTAGCTCAACCAGAAACCAGGCTACCTTTCATGGTCTTACAGAATATATACATATATGTATGTATATGCCTATAGGCTCTGATCCAGCTAGTCCAACAATGGTGGAAACGGAGACAAGAGGGTGGTGAGGAATAGCCTGATCTGAGTAGTCTGGGCTGCCTCCTAAGGCCATGGTGATATCCCTGTCCATGCTCCTTCTAAGGGCTATGTCCAGGTCTATGGCCCTGCAGCAGCAGGAATCTGTGTCCATGTCTGTGGCTCATGTCACCACCAAAGACCATGAGAACATCCCTGGTCTGGGCTGCCTCCTGGAGCCATGTTGATATCTGAGGGCTGTGTAGAGCCAGTCTTGCTGGGCAGTGAGGGAAAGCTTGGATGTTTGGAAGGAAGAAAGTAAAGAGAGAAATGTAGTGACATTATAATGTCAAAATGAGTAAATAAAAAGAAATGAGCACAATTATAAGAGCAAAGAGGGTTCTATGAGATAAAAATGAAATTAAGAAATAAACACACTTGAAAACAAAACTTTTGAGAAAAAAATAAGAAAATAAAGTATGTCCTTATGAAGAAATAACACTAGAAATGCATAAATTGTTCCTAAGTAAATATATTGATTTAATATAAAAATACAATTCATTTAAAAATTAAAAGGCTGCAAACAAATTTTCATTGTGAAATGTTCTACCTCCTTAACCAATTTGCTTAAAATTTTAAATTTAAAATCATTTGTTTTTCCATCATTTAGTCAGTAATAATAATTTATAAGGACTTTGGGTTTTTTGTTTGTTTGTTTGTTTGTTTGTTTGTTTTTGGTCTCTGGATCTTCCAATCGTGACCAGGATATTCTGAGTCTTAAACAGTGCAGCGTGAATCATTTTGGATTTTGGATTAAATTAATCTATGCATTTATAGTGTCTAACAGAAAGTTAAAAAAATGATATTTCTGTGAACATAGTCTCAATTTTAGGTCTATTAATAACACATTAACAGTATCAAAATTGCACATATTAATCTTTCTTAACTACGTATTATTGTGGATTGCCTTGGTGTTGTTTGTATTTTGATGCTAATCCTGCTCCCGAAAGGGAGTGGATCATGTGCTCAGGTGAGTCCATGTGAACCTGTTTCCCATTTTAACTGGTCAAGTAAAGGCTAGAGTCTGTGACTGGGCAGTGGAAGAAAAAGGTGGGGTTGGAAGTATTAGAGAAGGGAGAGAGGAAGAAAGAAGGATGGGGAGAGAGGAAGATGGAGCAGAACCACATGGCCTGGAGGAACCGCAAGTAGTAAGGAATTTCCTAGCTGGGGAATAGAGTAGAGTAGTGGCAGATCTATCCAATCTAGGCTTGCAGCTTATAATACTACAACTGAGTTGTGTGGTCTTTGCATGGGCACATTGGGGTTGGAGATTTACAGTTACAAATCTGGCTGGTATTAACTATTAAGGCAGTCTGGTGTTTTCTGTGGCGACTCAGGTGGGCAGGAGAGAAAGCACAGCCTGGCCGAATTTGGCCAGGCTTTGGAACAGGAGGATTAGGCAAAGGACCGAGCTCCCGGGAGAGGTAACCACAGTGGAGGACAGGCTGGCAGGAGAACAACCTCAGAGCTCTGCAGAGGCAAAGCCCAAGTTTGTGGGAGAGGCCTTGGTCAGCAGGCAGATACTGGTCCCAGAGTCTAGCTGGACCAGGTGTGGGTTTTTTTAAAATTACATGCAACAATACATTACATATGAATTTTTTTATTCTTAATTCATAACTCTGCATGGGTATTGTAATTCCATTTTACTTATTTGCAACTTAAAAGAAGTTAAGTTGAATGTCTGAGAGTCTTATGACTTTAGTTGGAAAAAAATAATAGATTGTAGTTTGCTGGATTTTTTGGTATTGATTGTAATTGACTATGTCATTTATTTTTAAAAACTGATAGTTAAAATATGTAGTGAATGTCTGTGTTTCTAACTTGAAAGTTTTAATATTCTCTTACTCAATTTGTATTCTATCCAGATGTTTTAAGTAATGATGTCTGGCTGATGATAATGTGTATAATTATGGAAAACAAACCAGAGATGCTGGGGTAAATTTTCAGTAAAGTTCATTTCAAATATAAACATTTAGTAACTGTTTTAATAAAGAACCAGTCATTGGATGTCTTTGATTCATTACATGAGGATGTGAGTCAGAAAGTGATAGATACTAAATAATGAAATGCAAGCTCAATAGAAATATAATTCTTAGAAGACTGCAGTGTAAGACCTCATCTACGCTGCATAGCCTACACATGATGAAGAAGTTGCTGTGTCAAACTGATATAGCTTTCTTTCAATGTGACATACCTGATAGTATGATCTGCCATGTTTGTGCTGAGAGCTAAGAATACTTAAGAATGAGTAAAGGAATAGACTCATTCCTGTCTTGCACACTCCATCTTGCACAGCTCTTTCCAAGATTACCAGTATTCTCTTTATTTGTAGCATCTGCAGGTTTGCAACTGGACTTTAAACTCTCCTTGCTTTCTACAACCTCACAGCATTTTCTACTTCAAAGATCATTGTTTTCTGTCAGTTTTTACTTTCAACTGTCCTCAAAGTCTAATTATTTACCACATGACTATGACCACTTTCTCAAAGCCCTCAAATACTATCCCCTCGCCCCATAGTACCTATCTCCAAATGGTCCTAGACAGTCTCACAATATAATGTGACCAGCTACCATATTTCCTTTGAATAAGCAAAGAGTAGTGAAGTTGCTGGTGAGAAAGAAAAATGTCTAAATAGAAATTTTTCGTTTTCCAAATGATATTCTACTGACCCTCTCCATTCATCTCCATTCATCATCTGCAGTAATAAAAAGAGATGAATAAAAGAAATCCTAAAATCTGAACTTAAATAGAAGTCTGCCCTCATCTCATGTCTGTTTGACCTGTTCTCTTTTTCTACTGCCTTAGTTCAGTTCTGTCCAATCCATCATTTGAATCATTGTTTCTCCTTGGCCATGAGCCTCTCGCCACACTGATAGTCTCTCCTACTCAGGACCCTGGCAAACTGAACAGCCCATGATGCATCCTGCATCTTCTGAAAAAAAAAATCCACCCCACCTTTCTATTCATTGCATTTTGTCTTTCCCATTGATACCATATACCCAGATTGCAACTGATTCTCAAAAAGTCCTTCAAAGTAGATTTGCTCCCAGAAGCTGTTATTTGGGAAGTAGACTTCATGCAGTGGTCTGTATTATGCAAACCTGTGATTCCTCCAGGACTACCAATTATTTTTATTAGATTTGTTAAAACTTGGTATATATCTACCACTTCAATGAATGGATGATTTTTTTTTCCATTCCTGATAGATACATTGAGATTTCTTTTATCCAAAAATGAAAATAGTCACTTCAAAAAAGTGAATCCCAAGGACAGGAAAGGAGGGAAATGTGTGATAAACAAGGCACTAGTAATTGATTTCAGAGCTTTACTTTCCTCTTCTGAACTTGCATGTAAAACAGAAGAGCATCAAATGAATAAAGTGATTATGTATTATCATTTACTATTTAGTACCTGATCCCAGGTACTATTTACTATTTGGTCCCATGGACTCGTAAAAAGGGGAGATGAGAAGCTCCTATCAATAACTTCCAGATGCTTTTTTTTTCCTTTGCTGAACTAGAATAAGTATTGGAATGCCTTAGAGAGCTTAGATTTTAATTTTTAAAGCTTTTATTTATTTTGACAAAAAAAAAAAACCTAAAACATTAGCGTTGGGCTGAACCTTACTTCAGTCATTCCCTACTCCTGTTGTTGCTCCTTAAGAAATGCATGAGCAAATAAAAATAACAAGTTTAGCAGTGAGATGGTTTAGGCATTATTCTTTGAGAAATCAAAGGGGCTTTGTAGTCAAGACTCTTACATTCTACATGTCTATAGTTAAGTTTGAGCAGACAACTAAATTTTCTAAACCTATTTGATTGTTGATTTTCCTATTTATTTAGCAATGTAGCTATGCAATGAACTCTAACAGATGCCCAGTATCATGAGAATATATTTTGATTATTCAAATTTCCCTTCACCTAAAATATGTTAGTGTTTTCTCCTCATATTTTTCATATATTAGGGTTTTCTATATTCAGCCAAATATTCTCCTTTTGAGATGTGGTCTTAGACAGTCTTGGTTGGACTTGAACTTGTAAATCTCCTGCTTCTGTCTCCAGAGTGCATGGATTATAGATATACACCACCACACTTGGCTTCTGTTTCTTTCATAAAATATTTGCTTAAAGCCGGGCAGTGGTGGCACATGCCTTTAATCCCAGCACTTGGGAGGCAGAGGCAGGTAGATTTCTGAGTTCGAGGCCAGCCTGGTCTACAGAGTGAGTTCCAGGATAGCCAGGGCTATACAGAGAAACCCTGTCTCAAAAAACTATATATATATATATATATATATATATATATATATATATATATATATAT
>JADRCH010000300.1:851383-952398 GCA_019843965.1 Rhynchomys soricoides
TATATATATATATATATATATATATATATATATATATATATATATATTTGCTTAAGTTTAAATGGCATAGCTGCATAAAAAGATACACATTAATCCAGAAGAGTGGAATGATGCTAGAATTCTCACCAGGATATGGACTTCTAGAACTTAAGTAGAAAAGAACATATATAGTGATTCCCTGACTCACTAATTATTTTTACTTTTACTCTTATGGCTTGTTTCTTCCTTTTTCCCAAGAAGACTGATAATTTTGGAATTTAATCCATTAACATTCAGAAATATAATTCAGGTGCTAATGCTAATTACAAATCAATAACCACTGGAGAAGAGAAAAGCTATAAGACAAGAGTCCATCACCACATGACTGTCTCATATCTTTTGGGCTGAAAACAAATAAGTATGTCCAAGAGGCAAAGAAAGATTCATCTAATTTGGAGCAGAACTAACTGAAACATGGGAAAACAACATCAGAATTTAAATTGAATATAGATGTAAAGATATGTTCACCATTCATCAGTTTACATTAATATTTCCATAATGGAACTCAAGATTTGTTTATTTTAGCAAGATTTCTACAAAGTGTATCTTGTAAGAATAAGAGAATAGAATGGATCTCTAATGTCACAATGGATCACCCAACAGTCAAAAATGAGACTTAACATGTATAGTACACTTAGAGACAGTGACTCATTTACCTTGGATTTATTCCTTGAATATGATATCCTAACTTCTTCTATATTTCTGTCCTGGATCAATGTAAAATATGGTACATTGATTTATTCTTGATAATGTTGCTGCTATTTCTATTGTTATCATCATGAAAAGGGACCAGCCTTTCAAGACAGGGGCCTTTCTATAAGTATCTGCCTCTTTAGAAAACATAAGCAATTTTAACATGCTTGGGTGTGCATGATCTCCAAATTTTGCTTCCTTGACCCTTGTGAGCATGGCAATAATAAAACAGCTCCCGGCCTTGGGACTAAGACCTGCTAATTGTTTTGAGCAACGCTGTTGCAGTCATTTTCAAGATGTTGGGCCTGGATCAAGAATATTCATGGCATCTGGGAACTTTCTAACTTGAAGGTCTCATTCACCTAGACTGACAGAATCAGTAGTCCATCTCCTATCAAGCTGTCCAGGCAAGTCTAAGGCATGTTTTGGTTGATGAAATGAACTGAGGATTTTCACTATTTTCTTGTCTTGATCCCTCCTGTTTGGTAGTATGGTGAAGCCCAGATACATTACATTTTATATGACCAAAATAGGAAATAAATTACATTGAAATACTAAGAACAAATTTGCGGTACAATGTCATCCCTGCTCCTCTGTAACACAGTTAATGTGTGGACCAACTTAATGACTGCCATTGTTTTAAAATGCTGATACCCCAGTATAGGGGAATGCCAAGGAAAGAAGATGAGAGTGGGTGGGTGGGGGAATACTCTTATAGAGGCAGGGGAGGGGGAGGGAATTGAGGGTTTCCAAAGGGGAGATCTGGAAAGGGGGAAACATTTGAAATATAAATAAAGTATCAAAAAAAATCTGATGATCCAAGTTTTTCTAGATGGACATGATCACTCTAGGATGGCACCCATGTTTGTGGTGTGTTCAAACGGCAAATTAACCAATACTGATACAAACTGTAGTTTATTAGTTTATGACTATATTCACAATGGAAAGGAATCCTAAATTTTAGCCAATAAAGGAAAACAATTGTTAGATTTTTCTTTTCATCCAAGTTCATGGAATCTCCGATTTCAGTCCACTAGTCTATAGGGAGTAGGGGAACCCTCTCAAAAAATGTAGTTTTCAGCCCATGTAAAAGATGCTTCTCTTGCAATCTGATAAAAGTGGTTTACATGGTTCTATGATACAACAGAAAAGACAGGATGTGAATTGAGTGTTTTCTGTAAGATATGAAATTAACTCTCCTTCCCCATGCTTGGGGCACCTACAACATTTGCAGCCTAACTGACGCAACACTTCCCTGGAAATCACAAGCAGTCCAATGGAGTTCAAAGTTCATTACAGCTTTAAATCTCTTTCTATGTGCTTAACACATCCTTGCTTGTTGACTTACGCATTCATCAACATCTCGGGACCTCTCAAAAGGGACAAATTTCAGGACTTCCTTTTGGTTGAAACAACCAACCCCCATTGGAGGAAATGGATGTTTGAGGATCACAAAAACAAGTCAAGGTCATTGTGCAGTTCCAACCATGACTTCCACTCTGCTCCATTTTCTGGTTCTATGTGCTGACCTTGCTTGCTGTAGCTCCAAAGAGGCAAGGAGCCAAAGCAGATCTGGCTGCTATGTATGATGGCTGAATGGTGGTATCAGATGAATGAATGGGACAGAAAAAAGTTTCTTTCAATCACAGTTACTGACAGACTCTCCAAACAGGAAATAACAGAGTAGAAAGGGGGAACTACTTTCAATACAAAAACAAAGAGACAATAGACTGTGAGGAAAAGAACATGCCTATACTTTATGACTGTACAGTAATTGTTTGTGGCTTTGTATAGTAGTTGTTTGTCCCTCCCCTCTCCCTTTGTCAATTCCTTCTTCCAGAAGCTATTTTAAAACCATGTGGGGTTTTTTTGTTTGTTTGTTTTGTTTTTCCTGATTCTTTGTTTTTTCAGATACTTTCTTCAAAATTCCGGTTAAGGGACAGTAAGAAGTGCTTTGGGGTGCTTTATTATAGTTTCTTCTATTTTATCTCTTGTCTGTACAAATTAGGACCTGAAATGAGCACTAATTTTAACTTAATTTGGTAACAGTGTAACGAGAACTAAAACTTTCAAAGCTCACTATGAGTTACCACTTAAGAGTTGAATTTCCTCTACAGATTCGAATACAGTTTTGCTAGATGAGAGAACTAAAACAGCTATTTATTGAATACCTACTCCGTCGAAGTGCTCATCAAATAGAACAGGCAGTAGAAGCCAAGAAAGAAGGTAGCACAAGGTGCTGAATGGGTGCAGATCTAGGAAAGCAGAGTGAGCATTTGAATGACCCAGCTGTCAGGGTACCAGAAACTGACCATGGTGAGGTGAACAGAAACAACATTGTGCTACAGAGAGACTCCACTGCACCTTTTCAGTGTCTGCAAAATCAATCATCTGTTTATGCTACATAGGATGCTGAGAGCTTTCCATCTGGTTCTGCTATAGGAGGCAGATAGGTGAACAAATGGACAGGTCTAGAAAGATGAGAGTCAATGTGATCTGTCTGCTGTGTAACAAACCTGACTGCGTTTTTATAGGACAAGGAGGAAAAGGAGTTTCATTTATGTCTGCTTTTGTAAGCCATATGTGATAACCCACCTCTTGACACTAGGACAAAGACAGAGAAAGGAAGATCTGGACAGTTACTAAATAGGAGAGTACAGGATTCTCCCACGTGGGTAAAGCAAATCTTCTGGGTGAGGAAAAAAAAAGGATATAAAAACTTTGATGTTTAATTTAAAAATTAAGAATAAAGCATGTATTTATTGTTTTAATGTGAAAAAAGAATCTGAAATGATCTTTGGGAAAGCAATGTAGCTAGACTTTAAAGTATGACCGTGGAAAAAGTTCATGATTCTGCAGGGAATCTTGTAACTTTATTTAACAAGTCACAAACAATCAGTTATTTTAAAGACTTCAATGGGCTTCAAAGATTCATAGGTGTAATATTTGAATAGTAGAATGAAAAAAATAGTAAAATAGTATCAGATTTGATATTATCACTAAGAATTATGATATTTGACCTGTTGAAAACAACATGTGAGAAGTTTGATATATGATATCTATTAGAGGCATGGAAAACTATGGTTTAAATAAAAGAATATTTAACTATTTAATATTCTTTTCAACTTGGGACAAGATAGGCTTAGTAGAAGTAAATATGGAAGTACTTAGGCTTTCCAAAAACCAAGGTCCTATTACCTAACGTGCTCAGGCTCCTTCTTAGTACTGATATCGCAGGCAAGAGCGAATACAAGCCTAGTTACTCAAGAGATGTCAAATATATAAATACAGGTACAAGGCAGTTCAATAAGTTCCTATTTTCCCATCTCTAAATAATTTTAACATCCTGGAAAATTTGTTTCAAATTTACAATTTTAAGAAATCAAAACTCCTTGGAGGCTTCTGCATAAAATATGCTAGCTTGGGATAAGCTACTCTCTGGTCTTTGGAAAGTCTCTTTGCTCATTCTCAGGTGATTCCTGAAAACTAAGGGTGGTCATAGAAGACATAAAACCTTACATCATACCTCTATGAACAAAGGCCCTGGGTTGGAGTATTTGGAGTCCCAGTGGTGTAGGATATGCTTGCAGTTCACGTTTAAGCTCTAGGGAGACATGTTTCCTTGATTCTGATCACATTTCATCACAGGAAGAAACATTAAGTCAAAGCAATGTCAGAGTTGAGAAGAGTAATACAGAAACAAAAGGCAGGCCCTCTCTCCATTTCTCTTCCCATGGATCTAATGCTAGAACTACAAATACCTAACCAGAATTGATGCCAGGGCTGAAAGAAAGCACATCTAAATTCTTAAACAAACTAGAATATTATGGTGATCCTGAATTTATGGAATATGTGTTAATTACAGAACACAAACAAACTGCGGAATACAAAACTTCCCTGGTCATGTAGACATGGATTATCAAGCACTGTATTTTGTAACAGAAATAAAATAATAACAATAGTAGTAATGATAACAGCAAAATACATAATGGAAAATAAACAAAAATGAAGGAAAGCAAAGAAAAAGAAAGGGGATTCTCTGGGTTCTTGGACTGCAATGAATCCTTTGTTTGCTGGGTATGTTTTCCTTTTGTAGCCTGGATGTGCAGCCAGACGCACGCAGCTCATGCAGCTCTTGGAGTGTGGCAGACGAGGCTCAGAGGCACACATGTACAAGTGGTGCACATGGGACACATGGGACAAAAATGAGACAGAAGTGACTGTGCCTTCACTGCTGGTTCTGTTTTCATCCTCTGCTCCTCCAAGCCGTAAGCTGAGGTAAATGTTTACAAGACTTTTGGACACTAGCATGTTCATTTTGATCCAAGGGAGGGGTTGTTTCTGAGTCAACTGGGGGATTTTGAAATGGTCTCCAGTTGGAACATAAACCATTTCATTTTGTAATTAAGAGAGAAGAAATCGGATTTAATTCAACAACTTTTTAAATAACTGCATCTGCTTCTATGAACCATGTTGTAAATTTACTCATGGAGTTTGAATTGTAGTTTTCATAAATTCAAAACAAAGCAGCATTGTGCAGAGACGTTAGTGCTCACACGGAACTCCTCTCCGCTGCCATAGGAGTGCACTGCCATAGCACAGAACTGTGAAAATCAGGATGGAGGATTCTTGAAACATTAAACATAGAATGTCCGTGTGATCCAGCTGTGCCACTCTCCATAAACAGCCACACAGCCATATACCTGAATCAGAAGCACTCATGTAACCATGTTTCTTAAAGCATTATTTGTAATAGAAAGGAAATAGAACCAGCCTAGTTGCCCTCCGATAAGTAAATAGAAAAAGGAAATGCAGCGTATATGCACAACTGAATTTTATTCTACTGTGAGGAAAGGTGAAATAATGAATGGAGATTGATGGACCTGGAAATAACTGAACGGAGGCTGATAGATCTGACAAGTAGCACACGAGGAGGTAACCAAAATTCAGAGAACAAAGTCACATATTCTCTTTTATGCACAAATCTTAGCTTATGATGTCTACATCTGTATAAACAGAGGTAAGTGTGGATATAGACTAAGAAACTAATAAGGAGGTCAGGAAAGGAAAAAATGAAGTGTCCGGGAAGGAGACAATAACATGTTTGCCACCTGAAAGCGAAAAAGAGACAATGGAGGATAGGAAGGCACAGCGGGCAGGGCGGGAGGACACAGCAAGTAAATGGGAGGGCAGAGAGGGTGGATGGGAAGGCACAGCAGGTGGGGTGGGCAGGAATGTGCATAAGACTATGGGGGCGGAGAATCAACAAAAACAAATTTTTATTTGAAAATTAACCCTACCACTGTGTATGGTAGTTAAAATTTTAATTAAGAAAGTTGAAAGACATTAGATTGGCAAATACCATGTAAATGGTAAAATATGTCTTGAGAGAAAATGTTGCATACTATAATATTGCCAGTGTGTTTCAGGAACAGTAAGTATATGCTTAGAATACCTGGTAGACTTAAATGTAGACTATTAAGTAATAATGTAATTTCAACTACAACAATGTTAACTTCAATGTGTGTGTGTATTAGCATTTGTTATTAGGCATCACGCTAAGCGTTTTGTTTTGTTTGTTGTTTTTGTTTTACAAATGTTTAACTTTAGTGGTGTTAGTTTTAAAATGCATTGAGCAGTATGTCACCTGCCTAGTTGGCTCCATTATATTAAACCTTTCCCACTCAATAGCTCAAAATACTATGAGGATATTTTTGTTTTTGCATTTTTCCTAAATGTAAGCAGTTTTCTCTTATATAAGAATTATCCTATTCTTTAATTCTATATTAAATATTAGCATATTATTTTAATGTCATCCTATCTCTTCTGAGTGTATAGTCTAATTGTATTTATATTTACTGTTTTGCTTAATTATTTATCAGTAATCATATTTGATTGCTTTTTGTTTGTTTGATTGGTTGGTTTGGCTTTTTTGGTTTTTCAGGATGGAGTTTCTCTGTGTAACAACCCTGGCTATCCTGGAACTCTCTGTATAGGCCAGGCTGGCCTCAAACTCACAGAGATCCAATTGTCTCTGCCTCCTGAGTACTGGGATTACAGCCATGTGCCATCACACCCAGGTTTTGATTACCATTCTTAAACACAATATTTTGTATATGCCTATTTTTATATTCTAAGACATATGTGATATTTTAAATTCTCTTTTGAATAATTATGACATATTATTGGTTCTATCATTCATTAAATAAAGTCTTTGACACATTTAAGTTTCTTTGTGTGAGGTTTTAACCATGTTTTCTTTTTTAAAAAAATCTTTATATAGGTATTTTCATTCTGTTTATTTCTAGTATTTAACACAAAGGCACGCCTTAGAATATAGTGCAGAAAGGAGGAAAATTTCGTAAAATGTTCGTGTTTGAGAGGATCTTTTCTTTTCTTGCAGTATAAGACTTTATGCACGTTATCATTTTAGCACAGAAAACAAAGTCATATCTTCTTAAATTAATTTATTAAATTCACTTACTAGTTTACTGAAGTCCTTAAAGAGAGGAATAAAGACATCATCATTTATTTTGCAAAGTATTTCTTTAATTGATGTAAGAATTTTGTGAGAAATTCAATTACTCTGTACTCCAGGGTAGATAAGTGAAAGCAAATGTTAACTTACAACTTTAATATTCTTATAAAACCTAAATAGAGATTTTAAGTCGATACAACATGAGTTCTTTTAAGTGACCAGAACATCTTGAATATGTTTTACAGATAATGTTTCTATGAGCAATTAAAACACAAAGGAAATTAAAATAGATTCACATTAAAATGTCTAAATAGTAAGTGTAACACTGTAACTACTACTAAACTCTATACAGTTTGTTATACTTGAACAAACACTAAACTCCAGGATGGATGATTTATCAACAAAAAAATACAAAGTCACTTCTAAAAATGTCAGCCATGACTCTAACAAATAATTATGTAAAATGCAACTTTTAAAAGCTAAAAATTCCCCAAGTTAATTTTTAGGCACCAGAGAAGTTTTCTTTCAAAAATTTCAGATTTTTTTCTACAAGCAATATAGAAATAATTTAATTGGCACTTCAGCTTTAGAGAAATCTAGTTTCAAAAAATATTATTATAAAACTAATACTGACTAATCTCAGACTGCATGGCTGAGGATGACACCACAGTAGATACTGGTAGTAAAGAAATCTCAGCTATGCTCGATATGATAAAAGAATAATAAAATTTAAAATTACAATACCTCTTAAATATGTTCTCTGGTAATTCGGCATTCTGTACTATCATTTATTGTTAAAACTTGACAGTTTGTTTGGCAGAATGCAGAATTACATGAACATTGTCAGTGAAGATATGAATCTATGCCTTTGAATAATAAATAACTAAGGTTTGAACTATTAAAAGGAAGGTTTGCACAGTTTAGGCAGTTGAAAGTTCAAGCAGCCTGAGTTCATTTTTAATGATGGCTTTCACGAAATCCACAAAGTTGAAAGTAACTTAGTAATAACTTTGCCTGTGTAGATAAATTACAAATATGTCTATCAGATCATCTAATACATCAGTGCTTGATAATTTGAATTATTTTCCTTGACAGTTTCAAACAGCTTCTGAATTTACTATCTACTGTAGCTTAAGACACAATGAGTGAGGACTGAGTCATTCCTTTCATCCACTGTAAACTGATGGACACACTTCAAAAAACATGGATTCATGTGATTGTCCCCAAACTGACTTTTACTAACTGAAGTCAATCTTGTTCTTCAGAAAGTCCAGACAAAGCAATATTAGAAAAACAAAATCCATTTAAAATATCACTTTAATTCCCAAGCAAATCTTCCTTCTGTCTTAATTTATTAACTAAATATTTGACATTTCATTCTCAATGCATGATAAGTTCCAGTCTTCCTGTGGATTGCAGTATCACCCAGGTAGTCTACTGAAATACTGAAACACTCTATATCCTATAGAGTCCTCTGTGGTTCATAAAAAAAAATAACCTGGGTCTTTTTCAAAACCATATATCATTCTTTAATAAAAGTCAGTAAAGCTATATGTTAGTGAATTGAAGTCCACAAATGTAGTGGACTAGCATTTCTTACAGTCGTTCATAATTTCTGAATTTGAATGAGTTGTCATCAAACTGGATGAAGCAATATGTCAGAACACCAAAGCTAATGTGCTTGTAAAATTATGGCTTTGCATTTTAAAATAAATATTTCATATCTTATCATTGATATTTCTGGGGTTTGTTTTTAGTTCTCAAACTTCTGATGCTGGTATCTGTTTGTCCTTAAAATATTGACGAAATATAGAGTTCAGGACTCTTATTTTACCATAAAATAAATCAGCCCAGACACAGTATCAGATACTAAGTTGCATATAATGTTGCATTATCTATCTGCTTTAAAACAGTTACGTAGGTTGTATTTTGAATTGAAATAATAAAATAAAATGATAGATTACTTACAGTTTCATTTGTACAACAATCTCTCTTCTCTCTCTCTCTCTCTCTCTCTCTCTCTCTCTCTCTCTCTCTCTCTGATTCCAAAGATAAAAAGAAATCCTTCATTGATTCCCTTCATGTAAAATGGTTGATCACTTATCTACACAGTAGAAATGGAAAGGCCAAAGTTTCTATTTACAGATTCAGGAGAACTGATTTCCTCCTACTCCTGCAGTAAGATTTAGAGAGAAAGAAAAGCAGCTAACATAAAGCATTTGGAGCTTTTACCAATATGTCTCCCTAGTGATTCAGAATGGATATGCCCCAGGATACAACGATAGCAGTAACTGAGAAGCCCATGGGAATTCTGCTCGGTTGCTTTTCTTAAAGAAAGGAACACAAGATGACAGCAATAATAAACCATTTGTCTAGTCTACAAGAGAAGTTATAAAGAGGGCTAAAATGTTTCTGGACAAACCATTCACTACCACCGAATGACAAAAGGACGGGGGGTTTTATAACACAAACCAAACTTTCCTTTCATGTCTGTAAGACCAAGTGAGGTCTCCTCAGAAGAGAAGAGCAGAGCTCTGGCCAGTGTGGGCATGAGTGTGCACAGTCATCCATCTGTGAGAGCATGCAGTGTTGTGCAGGTTTTGAAACATGTAGCTCCCAAGAGTTGATTGTGCTTATTTTCTTTCCAATTCCACTTTCCATGATGTCAGGTTGATAACTTGAAATTAGCTATGGTAGAAGTATTTACTGGCCAACAATATAAACTGAGGCCTTTCTTCCCCATAGAGAGAGGGTTGTTAAACATTTTATCTACACAGTAGTAATTTCATTTGAGGGCTTTCTTCATGGTATTCAAGAAATCCATTTGCTATTAAATCTTCTGGCTATAAAATCATACGTTCAAGTGACACAAAACAGGTGTGATTTCTGTATTTTCACATCACTAAATCATACATTTTTTCTGACTTTAAAGCAACATTTTCAATATCCTGGATGCTTTTTCCATTTAAGTGTTCAGTGGGGCAATCATGGATGTATCCTTGCACATCACTGATTGTTGACACTGTGTAGGATGCACTGCGGAGAGCATCGGAGTGGGAAAAACCATTTCCAAATTGGATTTTATACTGATTCCAATTTCTTCTCAGAATTGCTTGAACCTATCGATCAACAAGAAACAGAAACAGCAAGAACAACCCATTAGTTGAGATGAAATATTCTATTTGAGGCATAGCAAAATGTTTGGCAGAAAAGCTTTTATTCTTTAAAGTAAGAAGACCAAAATGGTCCTGGTCTATAATTTTAGTTACTCACGAAACTGAGGCAGGAATACTGCAAGGCCAACGCCTGCCTGCATGCTAGTATTGAGTTAGCTCAGACCTGCCTAAATATCTTCCTGATATCTTGTATCAAAATAAAAAGTAAAGGAGAGAGAGAGAGAATATTAGCTCCTTGGTAGGTTGCTCACTTAACATTTGTGATGCCCTAAATTCTCTTTTCTATCTTGTCCTCATGGAAGTTGGACATATTCTATCTTTGAATCATTCTTTTAAATCTTTCTCTGATTCATCACTTTGTCTACCCCTCAATTAAATGTCACTTTCAAACATGTCTGCTCCCTTCTATAAACTAATCTTACCTATACTGTTTGGGATTAAAGGTGTTTACTAAAGGCTTGCCTGCATTCTAGCCAGATCACAGGGACCTAGAAAGTCTTTGGATGTGGTTCCTTGCCAGAGCAGTCATTTTGCTGGATTACAATTCCTCTGAACTGTAGCTTTCTTTTTTAAAACAAATATGAAGTTTAATGCCTTTTTTCTGACTGAAATTAGAGATTATGACTGTTGTATCAGATACAATGACTTTTATTTTGATTGAATTAAGACACTAGAAAGAATTCCTTCTTGCTGAGTTCTTAAACACCAATGAAAATAGTCAGCCAGTCTTAGATGTCATCCTCTTTATACTAACAAGTCTGATACCTGTGCACAACCTGAGTAGAGGCTGGCCAGTTTTAGGTCATAAAACATTTTCCACATCCTTGTGATGTAATATATAGTTACCTAAATGATTTTCCTAAGCTGTCATCTGATAGTTTGTTCAGTTCTTATGCTTACCCCCAAAAGAAATCTAAGAATCAAAAAAAAAAAAAAAAAATCCTAGCAATTCATATACTCTTGACATCCTCAGATTCTAAGGATATATAATTAACTTTCTGTTCAGAGTATTCATGTAAATTCCATATTGAATATGTTGTAAAATCTGTCTTGTTTCTTTTCTTGTGCCTTCTCCAAAAATTCTACAACCAATAGTGATTTATAGGAGACGAAGGTTTTGGGGGTCCTTTTAAGTCTCCTACATGCTACCACTTAAGATAAAAACAAAGTTTTCCTGTCTTATTTCGTGTTTTAGTATTAAAGAAAAAGGAATGGTCAAAAATGGATCCATCCATTTCTTAAATATATTTCAAGATTAATTAATAAAATGTCTAATTTTTCAGTAATTCAAACACTATATAAGCGAAATGCTAGACACTCGGTTATATAATACATTATTAAAAAGTTCGGCAACTTTTGGACCATATCTTTGTATTGGGTAACAAAAACTAATGTATATTCATATAAGTACTATGAAAATAAAAGAATTATAGGATATCTATTTATCTTGCACAAAATTACTATTTACTTCTCTCATGGTTTTATTAATTCTAAACAAACAAATAGGATATTTAATTTAATGTACTAGTATTTATGTGTGTAAAGTCTTCAGACATGTAAGCAAATGATAACTGCATTAGCTCTGTGGAGTCCCGGCAGGCCATTGGCTTTACATGGTATGTTTAAGTAAATATTCAGAGATTTTTAACAAGAAATACTTTTGAACAATAATTTTGGGTGAGAAGTATTTTATTCTGATGTTTATATACATTTTTCTCATTTATTATAAATGCTAGACTAGTTAGAAACTTGAGCTATATAGCTTCAAGTTGAATGGGAGTGGGATGGATCTTCCCATAAAATATTCCAGACTAATGTTGAAAGATGTCAGCAAGACGATACCCATCTTGAGGCCCTTCGATTGATAATAGATAGTTCTAAAAGAAAAGCTAGCCAAATCCTAGACATCAAAGTAAGTATGAACTGTTAGATGTTTGTCCTTGAAGAATCAATGATTATGATCATCAACTTATTTCTTCTTAGTGAATAAATCTCCATTAAAATGATAAAAAGACAATGCCCTGTACTATGGGCTATTATTTGCCAAAGTTAAAAAAAAAAAAAAAAACTAATTTTAAAAATTGTGTGATAAGAATGTTTTGTTTTTAACTTCTTTCTTTAATACAAGACCATACTTATTAGCAGAGTCTTAAATTAGACAGTCAAAACATTCAAATGGGACAAATGAAAAATACGTGTATTATTAAAGATATGAATACAGTTTCATTGGTTTATGTAAGAGCTTTATGCAGGCAGCTAAATCAAATGCTTAACATAGTATACGCTCATTAGGACATGCTAAGGATCAATAATAATACTCACTAATCTAAATCAATATTTAAGAGTATGATATAACTATAAACTAAATATACAGAAAAATACTTAGTTTTCTTTACAGAGTATGAGTTAAGGCTTCTCAACATTTTTGTTTAGTTGATAAAAAATACTTACCGTGCATTGTTATTATGTATGACCATAGCCCCTTCTTTAGGTTACCATTGCATATTTTTATTTGAGTGGAATGGGGCTGAGATGAAAGTGTCCTGACCATTTGTGAACCTACAATTAACTAGCAAGAAATGTTAAGAGGATGATAGATGTTTGCTAAAATTTAGCACGGTCAAGTGCAAGTGCAGATATCAGGCAGAAGCAAGCCACTTGACCTAACATGAAGGGCAAGAAGGAAACTAAAACCAAGCAAATGATTTTAACAAAAACATGACATAGTTGGAACCACACAAATTGAATCTGGCAGCTATTTCTTTGTGTTACAACAGTGGGAAAAATCAAGAGGCAAAGAGACAAAAAAGGAGGGATGACAGCATTTCTTAAGATTTGGGCTGACTCATGCTCAAATGGACTGTCTCCCAAGCAGAAGGAAAAGGGAGACATATTAAAGATGTTGTGATGAACTGAGGATTTGGCAACCGCCGAGTTCAAAGGTTTTCTTGTTATTAAAATTTTCCAATGCCAAAATTTTTCTCAACTTAAGGCATGGCAGAAGAACAAGGTACTGTGTCTCTTTTGTTTATACAGATAAAGGACAACAGAAGTGGAAGGCATTAACTTCAATACTCCCTGGATACTGTTTCTGAAAGAAAGTGCCAATTTAAAATTTAGCTTGCAGTGTGATTAATGTTCCCATTTCTACATGACTGTTCATTAAAACAATGAGCGATTTTATCAACACAGCGATGAAGCTATACTATTCTAAGGATGTGGTGGTGATGGGACATTGTATGAAAACTTTACATTCACCTTTGCAACGTGAGTGTAAATAACTTGCTTTTGTTTCCCTTTATAAGGTAAATACACTTTCCTTGGTTCCATGTCTTTCCTAAAATATAGCTGCTAGGGGAAAAAAGAAAGGCATCTTCAGAGTTTTAAAGGTCCTACTATGTTCGTTCCCCACCCCCTCCTACCCTAATTCACCTATTGCAACACCTAGTTTACTAGTGACTATGACTTAAATATTTTAAAACCACACTAATCTGTTGCTATAGATAAGGAGACACCTTCCATATTTCATGCATGCTCTTTGACATGTGTTCATATAGCTCATCAATATTTAATTATTATAGCCAACATTAGCAATAGAGGATTGCTTAAGTCGATGCATCTGTGTGCATACGTAATAAAGGTTGTGTGAGTTTTCCTGTCAAGACAAATGACTTATTTGTCCCCTCTTATTTCATTCTCTGTCTACAAGTGTCATCAACTTAAGGAAAATAGTCACTCTCATGTATAATGCAAAATTGCAGAGATACTAATTAAAATTACAACTCAATAGTTACATGTACAGGACACTCTTCTATCCCACTGTTATACAGTGTTAAAGTGTAATTTAATAGCTACAGGTTCAATTATATTTATACCTTAATTTTTACTTTAAACAATTTGTTTGCTTATTTTCAAAAGAGAAAAAAAGTAGAATTACTTAGACCAGGAAAAAGTAATTTGTAGTTTCTTATGAGACATATGTAAGTTCCAGTAATTTATTTTATAGGAAATATCCACATAAATTATGCCAGCTGGCCCATGTGTTCCTTATCTGGGGTTTCCTGATGAGTTTCTCAGTTACACAGGGTCCATTTCTCACTGAGTTGTTGTCTAGATTTCTATGAAAATTGGTCAAGCAGATCAGGAACAAATAAAAAGCAATGTCAGTGATGCTCAAACAACTGATCAGTAACAATACCCATATGACTAAACGGATCCACCCAGTTAGATTACTGAAGCCTCTGAAGTAGAAAGTCCTCAGGCAGAAACCTCCAACAACACATTACCATGCTGCTTGTTACAACATTCTAGTCTAAGTTTCCTGACTTACTGTTTTACCTTAGTTTGTTTGAATCTTTTTGTATCTATAATAAAACCTTTCAAAAGAGTATATAGTTGAACCTATTGAAAAAGAGAACAGAGAAAATGAATAGATTCTGTTTCTTGTGAGAATACCTGTTCTATGAAGTTAAAAATTACCCAGTAGTGTTCCAAGAACAACATCCAGACTTCGTACTTTCTAATGGTAGGTCAAAGGGCTAGCTGAATGGATGCTACACATTGGACTATTTTGAAGTAACTTTTCCCTACCATTCAACTCTAATGTTGCCCACATTTTTTAGATGATATTTGTGCCTAAAAAGAAGTAATTTTATGTAATTTTTTCTGTGATAAAATTGGTTGTTTGGGGGAAAGTTTATAACCTCATCTTGTTTTAAAAGGAAATTGTATAAGAAAGTAGTAAAATCAATAAACATACCTCTCCATTAAAGAAGCAGAAAATTGTAGACACCAAAAGACCCTGTAAAAAATAAAATTATTTGAGTCTTCTTTTATTATATTCCTTATTATTTAAAACAATTCTTTAATTAAAATATTTTGACCATATTCTTCCCCTCTCCCAAATCCTTCCAGATCAACTCTCCCTCCTTACCCACTCAACTTTAAGTCCTTTCTCAAAAAACAAACAAAAAACCAACACAATGACAACCCCCCAAAACAAGAAAACAAAATAAAGCCATGCCCAAAAAATCAAAACCATCAACTGTAACCAAATAAAATCACATGTACACACACACACACACACACACACACACACATACACACACACACACACATTGTGGAGTCCATTATATATTGGTCAGTTACTTCTGAACATGATGCCTATCCTGGAGTGGTTGATACACTGTCACGCCATTAGAGAAAACTCAGTTTCCCTCTCCCAACAGGTATCAGTTGACAGTTCAGTTGTTAACCTTTACCCTAGTGGCTAAGTTTTCATTCATTCATTCATTCATTCATATAAGATAAAACAAAAATGATCACATCGAAGTTGGACAAGACAAACCAACCGAAGGAAAAGAACCCAGGGCATGAGAATCAAAAAGGCTTCATGTTTTTATACTCCACTGTTATACAAGTAGTCAAGAGTGAAACCAAACCTATGTGTAAACTCAATACAAAACTTGTCAAGCTGCCCTCTTGAAGGCAGGAATGTCTTACCTGATAGTGCATCAGAATATGCATGACATAGTCATACACCTCCTCAGCAACCTTTCCTTCAGGCCGCCAAGGGAAAAGCACAAATTCAATGCCAAGTAGTGGTACCAGGATGAGAGTTGCTCTTACGGCTTTCATGTAGAGATGGGATTCCGCTTGGTGTGTAACTTTCAACTTGGTGATGAGGACACGTACAATATTTAATAGGAAAAAGAGATTTACCTAAAAAGAAATTAAAAGACCATCTAAAAGTTTGTTTGTGTTTAGTATTAAGAAGCCTATGAGAACTGGGCAGCAGTAGGGCAAGTTTAATCCCAGCACTCAGGAAACAGAATCAGGTGGATCTCTATGAGGCTGAGGCCAGTCTGATCTACTGAGTGAGTTCTAAGACAGTCAAGGCAACACAGAGAGAGCTTCTCTCAAAAACATAGATAGATAATAGATAGATAGATAGATAGATAGATAGATAGATAGATAGATAGATAGATGATAGATAGATGATAGATAGGTGATAGATGATAGATAGACAAATAAACAAATTTTTTTTTAAAAAAAAAAAGAAGTTTATGAGAACTCCAGTTTTATAAAACTTAGACTATTTCATGTAGAAGAACTAAAAGCACATTTTTGTAAGACATTAATTAGTGTGCATTTATAAAGTTATGCTATTCCATTTACAGGCACATAAATTTTAGTGAAATTAACTTTTAGAAAAATAAAATTGTGCTAAAATTATTGTGGAACATACTCAGCCAGGAAATATTTGAGTAATTTTAAGCTCATTTTCTATGTAATATTTAAGATTTGTCTATTATTCCAGTTCAAGGTCATAAACACTTCTAGCAAAAGGGAATTATTCTTAAGAAATGTTATTTTAAAGATATTTTTATTTCTCTCTCTCTCTCTCTCTCTCTTTCTCCCTCTCTCTCTCTCTCTCTCTCTCTCTGTGTGTGTGTGGGTGTGTGTGTGTGTGTGTGTGTGTGTGTGTGTGTGTGTGTGTACCGATTGAGGCCAGAGGAAGATGTCAGATATATGAAACTGGAATTACAGGCAGTTGTGAGCTGCCTAACATGCAGGCTGGGAAGTGAACTCTGGTCCTCTGGAAGAGTAGCAAGTGTTCTTAACTGCTGAGCCATTTCTCCAGCCTCAACAAATGTTAATTTTTAAAGAATTCCTTGTTCATCAGTGCCTGTACTATGTACTCTCCAAGAGTATATTGTGACAAAATAACTATTTTTAAATATTTATTTTGTCTTCCTTTTGTAATAATTTTAGTAAAATCTTTCTAGATGACCATTTCTCATAACAAGTACCTGAAATAGTACTGTAATTTCTCTTTATGCTTATGGATAAAGAGCTTATGCAACTGAGCAAGATGATATTCAAACTAGACTATACTAGAGAAAGAATTTTGCTTCCTCTATAAATAACTCTCTGTAATTACAATTTCTATTTATTGTGCCATAGCAACTTTCCCCCAAAAGATAACATTGTCTTTGAATGGATTCACAGAACTCTGAAAATGGAATTGAACTCAGCAATTAAGAATCTGTCTTATGAATGTATTAATTTAAATTTGTCTATACCCTACCATCCCTTCCATCCACTTTCTCTTCCTTCAAACTCTATTTTTTCTTCTTTTATATTGACCACTTTTGGTTTTTTTCTCCTGTTCTTGTGACAATATACTCTGACAAAGTAATGTAAGAGTTTATTTTCACACATAGCTCCAAGGATAGCATCAAGGTACCAGGAATCTGAAGCAGTTGGCCTCATTCTATATTCAGTCAGGAATCAGCAGCATGGAATGCATGCAAGTGCCCAGCTCACTCGTTCCAATTTAGACTGTCCAGGATTACCTGGCTATGAAATGGTCTTGTCCATGATTAAATTGTGTCTTCCCACATTGATTAAGATAATTAAGAAAAATCACCTACAAGCATGCCCAGAGGCCATTTAAGTGATTCTAGATCCTGACAAGATGACAGCTAACACTGACTACTATTTGACCTAAATACAAACTAAATTTTGCCCATTTTCTATTGACAATTCTTCATTTTGTCCAGAAATGTCATATTGGGCAAGCTGTTGATTTCTTTTCTTTTCCTGTGAACTTTGACTTCTATAACATCTGTTCTTTGTTGAATAACCTAATCATAAAATTTCAAACAACAAACATCTATGCATTTTAATAAATTAAAATAATGGCAGTCCATCTCTCATCAAGGCAAAAAATGAATAAATAACATTTTATTCATTTTTAACATGTCATGAAAATAATTAAGCAGAAAATTAGTCCACTGCTAAGAGAATTCAATGTAACACAGGCCTTAGCATATATATCTAACCAGACTCCTGATGGGAACACATTCGTGAGAAGAACATATTGACAGACACTGGAATGCAATGCAGACAGACATAGAGAAAGCTATTTGACAGGTGGGACATGAACAGCGACATAAGCCAGCATGCTGGTTTTATTTCTAGCCCTCTAAAGAGGGTTCTTTCTAACATATAGATGGAATATTTTTTAACATAAAAATTACTACCACTTCCTGGGAAAGTTGGATAATGACTTTTTGTCCACTTAGGAATGGTCTTTTATCCATTTGTAAGTTATAGATATGAATTATATTACAAAGTCTTTAAACATACTAATGTACATCAAACACTAATAAAGGGTAAAAATGTGGCAGCTTAGATCTATCTTCCATGGAAGAACAGTTAAATACAAAGCCATGCATTAAAGCCGTCATTCTGGCTTAAAGCATGAAACTAGAATTGAAGAGGAAGCTAATGTTTATGTAAGCTTCTCTCTATATATAGCTGGGGCAGGGTGAAGTGGAATCCATGTTCTATGCGATTTCCCACATCAGAATTATTTTAAGCAAAAGTAGAACTTTAAACTTCAGATGAAGCCCATCTGAATTTCCTCTGACTTAAAACAGACCTGATTAACAGATGCCTGATTCTTTTCACCTTATGTGTTTGACAATTTAGTAACATGACTACTCATTCACTTCATTCCCTGACTCTCCTCCTCCCTGCAACTTGTCTCGGGTAAACCCCCATCCCCACACCTTCCCAAATTCAAGGCCTCTTTTTATTTAATTATTACTGTTATATGTATACATATATTTAGGAACACATATAAATATTTAAATATACCAACTTAGTCTGTTTAGTGTTGTCCCGTGTGTGTGTGTGTGTGTGTGTGTGTGTGTGTGTATAGACATATATAAGGCTGAGCACTTGGTTAGCAAATAATGGTTGGTGTCCATCCCTGGGAAAGATGAAGAGTTACAGATAATTAATGCCTGCTGAGAAACCTCTTTTTACTATGACAACCATGATATTCAATAGCTAGTTGATATCACAAGATATATTTATAGTGCCCAAGGTCATAGAAGGAAGCAGAAAGAGCCAGTACAGATGCTATAGAGACACTATTGGAAGACTTTCGTACAAGGATGGCCAGTAATTCCTTACCTAAGCCCTCAAGTGACCTAAACATCTCCTCAGTCTCAAATTAAATGCATCTTCTCTCAGTAGTATCTAAAAGTGCTGTATTTGCACCGATGCCTACTAGGAGGGTGGGATGTGAAGGAGGAAGTGGGAAAGAATGGATTTTGCCAGCTGCAAAATACCACTCTTAGAGAGTGTAATTGCCTTAGGACCTCCCACACTCTATGAAAGACATGCTAATTTGTATTAATGTATTGCTCATTGGAGTAACATAACGAAAGCACTAAATGTGACTTTTGCTACCCTGTAGCTGAAAAGGACAAGAGATAAGATTGGCTCGGCAGCGTAGGGGAAAGGACCCACAATATGCACAATTCCATTCTCTTTCTTGATCAGAAGCAGGAAATGTTTTTAGATTCCTAGTTAGGAATACCAAAAAGGAGCTCTAGTTTCTTAATTCTTTCTAAAAGACCACCCCTGACTCCAGACTACACAGAATCCTATGACCCAAAATCCAGTCCAGACACTAGTTCCTTCTGATGAACAGCTTGGTATTGCATGTCTAGATTTTCTTTGTGAAAATGGATTGTATTTACTCCTCAATTTCAGCCTGTTGCCTAAATATTTTAGGGACTCTTAATTTAGGAATATTTTAGTCCTGGAGGCCACTGAGGCTGGGGACTAGGGCCCTCTTAAGGCTTATTAAGGAGAGCTATTTTCTCCAGGACAGAAGACACCTCTCTCTCTCTCTCTGCATGGAGACATGACATACTTTAAGAGCTAGTCTAACAGAAGACACCTCTCTCTCTCTCTCTCTCTCTCTCTCTCTGGAGATATGACATACCTTAAGAGCCAGTCTACCAGATCTGTCAGTTACCTGGGCACATACCACCCCTTGAGAAAACTGATTCATCTTAAGCCATGCTAAGGAGGTGGAAGGAATAATTACCCCCTTGATAAGATAATCTATTTACTGTTTCCAAAATCCCTCACCTCATGCAGATGCTTGCAGAGCTTCCTTACATAAGATGAGGAGAATGCCTGCTTTTCTGAGTTACTCAGAAGAGTGTAAATTTTCCTGTTTGTGCTTTCTATTTCTTTCCCCAAAACTTAGCATGCTTTTCACAATACCCTAGGTTTTCTCATGTTTTCTCTGAAGCTCCCATCTCTCTTCTGCTATATGACTGCTTACAAATGGCATGGCATGGCATATCCTTCCTTCAGTCTTCTTTCTCTTCCTCCAGCTGGGAAGATTGTCTGCACTATTGTTTTTCTCTTACACTGTAATAACATTGTAATAACATTGATTGTGGGGGGGGGGGTGTTTTCCTAAATTTGAATTAGGAGACGAAGAACCCAAAAGAGGAATTACAAATTTTCTGATGACATAATCATATTCAAAAATGCCCAGCTGCTACACTCATATTAAATGGTGAGTGTTGTAATTATAGAGCACATAAGGGATATTTTGTCAAAACAAAGTCGTTTCTTCATTGTCCCATACTCCTGCCTAGGTGTGTTGTAGTTTCTTAATAGAGCAATCCTGTGTTCTGTTCCTCTTGCAGAAGGCAGCACCATGGTGTCGCCACTCAGACTCGGACGCTATGACATTTACTGTATTTGGCTAGCAAGCAGAACTAAGAAATCAGAGACAGAAAGAGAGAAAAGTCTGAGTATTTGTTTCTGCTTCTTCTTCTTCTTCCCTGTCTGGCTGTGGTTTGAGCACCAACTGTTTTCCACTAGCCGAAGCCAGAGGACTTGCTGCATTACTCTTAGCATTTATCTAATTCTTTGGACCTCATTTCAAGGTCAGCTAGCTGCAAAAGCAGCTTCCAACGCTTGGTCCCTAGTGCTTTACCATTGCAAATTAGCAATTTACCTTTCCTGTGCTCACTTCTCCAATATAATACTTCACTGGACCTTATTCAATTAAGCGGTGCACCAACTATGAGTAAGAAGGTTGAAGAGGAGATTCAGGAAATATGAACAAGAGTGAGAAGCTGAGAATTTTAGTTACATACCAATAAAGCAGCACAAATCGGACCATGGATAATGTAGAGGAGATGAGTGTCTGAGCTGATCCAGCAACTAGGGGACAAAGTGAAGATATCTGAGAGATTTTCATTTCACTTAGTTTTAATAGAAGTCACAAACGGAAAATGTCTTACTTGTCATTATAATACAAGCTTCTGGCAATGGCGTGGATGCAGGCAGGAAGCAGAGGAAACCCTACAAATAAGACAAAACCAAAAGAATGAGTAATTTCCTTTTTGATGAGGATTTTCAAAGAAGTCATGAACATGAACTTCAGAGACACCTTAGTAACAAAAAATAACTATGCCTATGCTTACTATGTAATTGCATATGTATAGGTCAAGAGGTAAGTGTGACAAACTATCAAGTTTGAATATCATGTATCATTTTGAATCAGTAAGATTCCAGATATTAACACATTCTATGCTGCCTAAGTCACAATCCTTGGCAAAATTTTTGTATTCATATAATTTCCATGGGATGAAATTGGTTAATATTTAATGTCAAATGCTGGGAAAGATTGAAACTGGTAAGTATGTCTATGGTAAAAGACAGATTCACAGTAAGCCATTTTCTGAAGAAAAAAAGAGAAAAATATGTTTCTTATACCAAGATTTCTGCGTGTGTTGAGGCTTCTAAATAAGATCTTTAAAAAACTGAGGTGAAGAAATGTTTTATAGAGCCAATCAGAATGCACTGACTATCTGGTCTATGTATATGCATAGCTCTTTAATCTATCACAATATCTACAGTTTCGTTTGATAGATAATAAAGAAACAAAATTTCTGTTTTATCTCTGGAAGTTAGTTCTATTAAATTCATTTACTATGCATCATATTCACACATACATCATTCCATTGACCTTAAGAAACACAGAGTGTGTTGAATAGCTTGTTTTATGAGTTACACAATGCCACAGTATGTGAAAGAAGTGGATCTTTTGCATATGTATATTCAATTAGATGACATAAGATGACAGTTTAAGATCTCAACAGGGCTGGATATGACAACACATCTCTCCAATTTCAGTGCTCGGGAGAAAGATGTAGACAAATCTCTGTGATTTCAAACCTTTCTGGTCTACATAACAAGTTCTAAGCCAAAAAGATCCTGTCTCAAAAGCAAAGAAAAAACAAGAGAGAAAGAGTGAGAGAGAGAGGAAGGAGAAAGGGAGGGGATCTCAAAGGGGTTTTTTTTGGTGGAACTTCAACGCTATTTAGCACCATGTCTTCATTTTACACATGAAAAGAGAGGACGTACAGAAGAGTGCAGAAATTAGATCCTTAATTTTTAATTTTAATTCTATTGCTCTAGTCATTATGCATTCAGCTAGAATGAGCTTGTCATTGGAATATCAAAGTGGGTGGGTGGGTGGGTGGGAGAATACCCCCATAGTGGCAGGGGGAGAGGGGAGGAAATGTGGAGGTTCCAAAGGGAAGATCTGGAAAGGGGAAAATATTTGAAAGGTAAATAAAATATAAAAAAGAAAAAGAAAAAATATAAAAAAGCTATCACATTATTAATCAAAATGAAACTAGAGAAACTGTGAGCTTGTGACTCTTCATGTATTTCCATTTATGGCAACGAGGAAAGAATGATTGGTATTAAGTCACTTGGCCTAAAAGAGAAAAGCCTTCTTAATCAGATACATAAGCAGGTAATGACAGTGACACCTACCCCAGCCAAGAAAATAATACCACATCAAGTGCTGCTTCTCTGCAAAGACAGCCACCACAATGAGTGTGTGCAGGTAAATGCCTTCACAGAGCATCCAAAAGTAGTTACAGCCCATTAGGTAAAGATGAATGAACTGAGACACTTTGCAGCTCACCTGTAAGTAAGAAAATGGTGGTTTCTTAGTTTCTTAGTTAAGACCAGAGGGACATCCTAAAAAGCCAGAAGCCACAACTGTCCCAGGTACATGTCAGCTGAACTAACTTTCAGAAGAAATGTCTCTTCCATTCTTGAAAATAAATATACACCATTGTTCTTTATTAACGTAAGTGTAAAACTACTAATATCTTTTAAGTGCCTGAAGTCCAAGAAACTGTCCCAGAAAAGACAAGACCTCCTAAAAAGCCAGAAGCCACACCGGTGCCAGGTACATGTCAGCTAAATGAGATTTCAGAAGAAATGTCTCTTCCATCCTTGAAAACAAACATAGACCATTGTTCTTTATTAACCTAAGTATAAAACTACTAATATCTTTTAAGTGCCTGAAGTCCAAGAAACTGTCCCAGAAAAGACAAGACCAGTGGGACCTCCTAAGAAGCCAGAGGTCACAACTGTCCACATGACATCCACATGTGAAGCAAGTTGTCCAGTTTATTTCAGAAACCATGGGATTTTTCTGACCCACACACAAAAATGTGCACACTAGGGAATCTGGGCTATGCAGTGCTCATCCCTTGATGGTTCTAAAGTTATTAACTATATACTCTCTCAGTTCATAAGAATCACGTGATATTCCAAACAATTCCAAACAAAATTATCTCCCTCTACTTACTGGGTATCTGTTTTTCTAATGAGTTCAAGTTATTATTTATATTTATTTAGATTAAATATAAACAGTAGACACATACACCATGGTACGTCTGTTTTGATTCTGGTTGTTTTCTGTCAGAAAAACTTTGATAGTCTTATCAGCACTTAATTAAACATGTATAAATCCTTAGTAAGTTTTGTATCCTTTACCCTACAAGCATAAGTAAATAAACCTTACTAAGTAATTCTCTAATGAACTATATTCTACCTAAATGTAAATTATGACATTATCATATCAGAATAAAGAATGGTGATTTTTGTCTCCTCTCTTTGTTGGATTCCTACTTTCTCTTCTTTTACATAGGGAAGAAGAAAGAAATCCAAATATCTGATAAAGAAAATACAAAGAAGCTGAGAAATGTTGATTCTTTCCTTATCAAAGTCCATAGACGTGTAGCACAATGTTAAAATCTTCAGTTTCCAATCTTAAATTCAGTACATATTTAGTAGTTTTTATAATTTTTTAAATTAACATTATGCTAGAAACCACGAACACTTAAAAATAAGTTAGAGTTACCATGGATAGGATGCCTGGCATTTGCATAAATATCATCCTAAAGCCCTTGAACTATTATCATTTATACATATTTAATTAAATTCTTAAATATTTCTGTGAGGCATGCATTGTAAATGGTCACACAGTGTGTAGATTTAAAAAAAATAGTAGTAGAAGCTGGGAAGTGGTGGCTCACACCTTTAATCTCAGCACTCAGGAGGCAGAGGCAGGTGGATCTCTTGATTCCAGGACAACCAAGGCTACACAAAGAAACCCTGCCTCACAAAAAAAAAAAAAAAAAAAAAAAAAAGAAAAGAAAAGAAAAAGAAAAGGAAAAAGGAAAACCCTATGTATGTAATAACACCTTCCTAAAAGATATTTAAAACATTATTCCTCCATTTAATATGAGTGAAGAATGCATTTGCTAAATTTTAAATAATTCAGTATCATGTGTTTTACAAGATGATACTTAAGCCTCTCAAAGCAAAGTTTTAACTACATATATTTGAGTATATTTATGATGAATTTAAACCTCAATGTTTATGTAGGTATTACATTCTTATCTAACTCACTTGATTATGATGTTTCTCTAAAATTAATATAAACTATTATGAGAAAAAGCATTTAGTACATACTTCAGACAAAATATTTCTATGGAGGGCATTGTTAGTATAATTGGAAAATACTTTTATCTAAATAATAAATTCACTATACTTTAACATATACCTTGTCTACTAGATATAATCCTTATGCTTCTGCTTATATAAGAGTTAGAAACTCTTGCTATGTTACAAAACAGATTCTCCTAGAAAAATTCATTCTTAAATGTCAGAACGTCAGCCAGTGTTTTAAACTGCTAATTATACTCTGATCTGTTTCCTCCCCTGGTAACTTTAGAAAGAAAAGCAAGATCAAACCACCAGGAAGTACATGGGCAAACAATGGGAGAAACTTTAGAACGTCATAAATTACCCTAAAAATATGCGTTAAGCACATACAAACGTGTTATTTATTGACCCATTTGGTGGACATCCCTTTCCTTCTCTGATTTTAGTAACTAGATAACATAATCCAGAAAACACAACTTGATGTGCTCAAACACACACACACACACACACACACACACACCCCACACCCATATCCATATCCAAAACTGGAGGCTTTGCCACAATGTCAAAGTAGTTGATTCTAAAAGTGTGAAGATTTCTGCTATATATTCATATATTTTAATCCAAGTATAGTTTACATACATGATTATATCATGAATAACACATATATATAAACATATTTTTATATAACATATTTTTATATAAACATATGTTTATATAAAATATAAACATATTTTAAACTATGGCTTATAGGAAGAAAAATGTATCAGTGCTTATTGAAACAATGATTGGTAGAACACTAACATTTTATGTAATGGAGTTTAACATTACTGTACTTACAAAGCATGTAAATTCTTGTCTTTCTGATTTTATTAATTTTTAATATAAGCCTGGTAACAAACATTATTTAAATTTCCCATTACATATATCCTTTTCTTTCATTTAAGTACTCAGATGCACAGATTGCTTTGGATTGAACAAACTTTGTGTAGTCATAGTCTTATGGGCCACCAGCATCAGGAGTCCATAGCCATGACATGAACTGAAGTTTTGGAAGGAAATTCACCTTCCAAGACTGCAATGTGGCTATGTTTTCTGTATGTTAAACACCAAAGTTTACATATACATTTACTTAATGACACCTTATTCCATATCAGAAACCACCTCCCAACCCATGTCTCTTCCTGCTACTCCTCCAAGGTTTTACTTACAGGATTGGTGGCCACTAAGGCCTGGTTATTGGCCACTGCCGTGAGGTGAATGATTGTTACAATCGAATTACAAACAAATGAAAAGAACAGATTTTTATGCAACGTAATCCGTTGGCAACTTAGGCTCCTACAAGGCAAAAGAAATACAATGTGTTAATATTATAAAAATGTTTCTATATTTTAATTAAATGTAATTTCAAATAAAGTACACTTTCAATTCATAGAAGTTGCTCTAACTTTGGAAAAATTATTTTGCTTATCCATAACTTTCACTTGATAAAAATTTTAATTGGGGGAAAGCCCAGATGGAAATTAGTTGCTTTCATAGAGATATGCAGATGAGGGATGGGGAACTTGCCTGAGCAAACTCTGCATTAATTTTTCTTTAATTCTGAACACAATTAATATTCAATCTATTTGGTGAAGTTATATAATCAAAAACATGCCAATATGAGCTTGAATACTTCAGTTTACCTGAGACCTCCACGCAGGTAAAATGACCCTAACTACACTACACAGTCTGCTTTGTTTAAAGAGTCAAGACTATCTTGTTGAGCTGGTAATTTCTATACTTATATCGACCAGTCACGAGAAATATATAATTGCATTTAGACTAGCAGTATTGATTGATGAACATTAGAAATCACTGCGAAGCGGTAATTTGGTTTTGTAGATTGTTTTTCTGATTGGTCTAGATGTCCTCAAGATATAAAAACAAGCTGATCTTTTACCATTTATATAAAACAAAGAAGAACTGGTCCATGGAGTTCATACAGAGTAGATTTCAGGAAAGTGTTACTGCCGTTGAGTGAATCAGCTTTTCAGATTTAATCCTCAGTCACTCTTAGATTTAGGTCTTGACTACCATATTCAAGTGAACATCCCAACACATTTTCACTCATGAAGCACTCATTGAACACAGTTTTATTTGGGATTCCAGAGAAAAATAATAAAATGAAACCTACTTGAGGCCAACTGCTGACTGGCAATAAAGCCTCATGTGCATTCTAATAAAACTAACTCAAATAGTCTTTCTAGAAAAACCACCCTACACAATCCCAAGATTTCTACTTTGAAAAATTAAAGTGCAATTTTTCACTTCCCTTTACCCTAAAATACAGAGTGTGTTGAAATTTAGAATGAGGATGGGAAAATCAATGTTTCCCATGTTTAAGAAACACAGTTCAGACTACTTTCCTTCTGAAATGTCTATAAGTCTGTGTTTCTATATATAGCTCGACTTTTATGAAGAATGAAGAATGAGTGCTCGGTGCTATTAGTGAGGATTTAGAAAAGTTTAATGGATAGGATAGCTCTTAAAATAAACATTGGATGTAGTTGAAACAGTCATTTAGTAGCAAGTGTTTGCAGTCACCTGCAACCCATCAAAGAATTACGACTCCTAGTTTAATACTGCAGTCGGTGAACTTGACTTGATTTCATAGGGCATGAGAGGAATGAGAGGAAGGCTCAGGTAAAGTCTGACCTACAGAGTATTGATGATATTCCACAGAAAATAGGAATTTTAGAGAATTTTTTGAAAAGTAGCATGATTCTTGTAATTTAAAGCAATTCAACACTGAAAGACGGGCCTGTTTTCAATAAAATGACATGTAACTTTGAAAGATGCGCCTATTTTCAATAAAATGACATGTAACATTGAAAGATGGGCCTATTTTCAATAAAATGACATAGCAGTAACATTATTTTGATTATTAACAATGAAGATTATTAACAATAAGTAAAACAGACCTATTTATGGATATTCTTTCTTACCGTAACTAATATCATTGTAATTATATCAACTTACACAACTCAAGCCAAAGCGCTCTGCTTTAGTAATTCTGCTATTCAGCTGAGAGGTCAAAACTGTTACAATAAAGTAGATCACTGTCAAATCAGTTCACTGTATGTTGTGAAAATATACCCGGTTGTCTAACACTTTGGCCTATTGCTTTAGTTTCTTTCATTTCTGCCTCTAAGCACTGCACAAATTAAACAAGTGAAGACACAGCTTCTATAAATCTCTTGAGAAAAAAGGACACATATTTATACAGTGATTCATATTGTTTCTTTCTAAACAGTCATTAACACATGTAAGTAGATTAGTGCAGATAAAAATCAACTTGTAAGTGAAATTTTTAAATATAAGTATTAAGCAAATGAGTGATTTGCTTAAAGAAACATGCTAAAATTTTGAGATATATACATATAAAATTTGCCCTGAGGACTACAGCATAACCACAGAATAGAAAATGTGATTGGAGAGTCTGGATTGTTTCCCTTTCATATGCTTTTCTGGTAACTATTTTAGAAAATCATTTCAAGCTGCAGTTTTGGGAAGCAGAGTTATATAGGCAATTGGTGCAAGTGTGCCAATAATATCATTCCAACATGTGTGATTTCAGCTGTCCCTTGGAACAACTTTAACAGATAGCATCAAGTCAGCACACACGGTTCTGATGGGGTTTCTGAAGCCTGAACTCTTCCTTACAGCATGCATTGAGCAAGTTTCTAGCATCTAATCCACAGATCCCTTGTCTATAATAGAGGGGTCATCATATCAAGCCTTGAAGGTTACATGTGACAAACAATGACATGTTTAGTACCACCTTTAACCTCTGGGGAACACTTATTGATGCTATTTATTGTTTTTAACATCACGAGCAAATAATTAATTTTAAGTACACAGTCAATAGTTTCTTTTACACAAATAGATGGCATCAAATTCTATCTCAGTAATAGAAAACTGGTTCAATAGTACAACAGTTTGTCTTAGTTTGTGTATGGTTAGTTTCTACTGATGCAGTGAAACTCCATGACCAAAAAACAGGCTTGGGAGTAAAGGGTTTTTTTTTTTTTTTCAGTTCACACTTCCACATTGCTGTTTTTCACCAAAGTCAGGACAGGAACTCAAGAAGGAACCTGGAGGCAGGAACCGATGCACAGGTAGTAGAGGAATGCTGCCTACTGGTTTGCTTCCCATGGCTTGCTCAGTCTGCACTCTTATAAAACCCAGAACCACCAGCCCAGGGACAGGAGCAGCCACAGTGGGCTGGGCCCTCCCCTGATTGATCACTAAATTTAAAAATGCCTTGCAGCTGGATCTTATGGAGGCATTCTCTCAGTTGAGGCTCCTTCCTCTCTGATGACTCTAGTTTGTGTCAAATTGTATGTAATTCAATTAAAGAATTTAAAACATCATGTTTTTGCTACAACCACAGAAATTTAATTTCAATGTGGTGAAATGTCAATTGACAAACAACCTAAATTACTTTTCCAGGGAATTCCATTTTGTCTATACGAATCTCCAAACCACTGTGTTCACTGCCATGGTAACCCAATTCTGCTGCTGCACCTTCAAAATTTGGCAGATAATGTGATTAAGGATCTTGCCTTAATTTTTTATTTGGGTTTGCTGTGTGAAAAGAAATGTTTAACCTATTTTCTCAGTATTAATACTGAGCAGCATAAAGTAAAAAAGGGCGGAGCACAGCGGTGCAACTGTAGCCGGCAGAGCACTGCTCTCTTACTCCAGTTTATCTAATCATTGAGGGTTCAGATCACGTCCCTTTAAACCGTTGGTCATGTATTTGAAAGGACAACTCATGCCAATCTGAGCATTAGCAGAGATAATTGACAGAAAACAAGGAATACACTAAAAGAATAGACTATATTTTGATCATTTATCTATTGAATTGATTTATGCTAATCAGAATGTCTTTTTTGTTGTTGTTTTCTGTGTGTGTGTGTGTGTGTGTCTACTTGTGATCATCTAGATACATTGAAGGATGTGTGTCTATTTTCATAGAATGCTTAATAAAAATCCCTGCCTGTAGTCGCCCCTCTTCCCTCATCCTCCTTCCTTCCCCATCCTTGCCTATCAGGGCTGCCTCTTCAGTGCCCAGGAGAGTTTCAGACTGCACAGAGAGCAGCGTTTTCATGTGGCTAGCTGGGATCTTCTTATCTGTGAACTGTTATTCAAGTGTTTTCCCTTGTCTGCTAATGGACAAGAAACCATCAGGAGAGAAAACAATCTTTTGAATGTTTGTATTTCTTGCATTCCAGAAACAAGCAAAGACATTTTAGAGGCAAAATCAGTAACGATACAGTCACAACTTTATTTAGTTTTTAATATATCCTGGGCATGTACACAAGCAAACTAGAGTCATTATCTTAACAACCCCTTAAAATATCATTATCTTTTAATAAAATTGAAGAAAGTTATTCAAGGCCATCCATGTAGTTGATGACCTATTGAACCAGAAAGTTTGGAGGAAGCAATGAGTTTTATTTAGTTTATATCCAATTAGTAACTTTTTGTTGTTTATCTGCTGGCCACTCTTTCTAGATTCTGGGGAAACAGTTGTGAACTGCTAAGGGCAAGACCCTAATATGTTATTTTTATCACAGTGGGAAGCAAACAGACACATGAACTGATGTCATTCTTAATATTTGTGTTCTTCTTTAAAAAATTAAGACTGTGGTCAAAGTTAAATGGCATACTCAGGACTGACCCAACCAGGAGACAATAGCAGGGACATGGGTTTTAGGTAGAGAAGATTCCCTTAGTTAAAATCAGGAAGTTGATGTTCTGAAAAGGAGGAGGAGGAGGAGGAGGAGGGGGACCAGAGAGTGACAGCATAAGGCAGCAGTGCACCTTTACACAGGTGAAGAAAATTAAAGAGATTAACTTACGAAATATTTCCTTTATTCTGGAAATTTTCAGTCAATTATTATTTTTATTTTTCTGCTTTCTAATGGAAAACTGTATACATACATATATACACATATATATAATACACACATACCCATAATACACACACACACACACACACACTTTTCCAATTGTCCTCATCTTCATTAAGGTCTTAGTGTTTGACATCTGACTACCTCACCAGAAAGGGTAGTAGTACAGTATCTAGTCGCTCAAACGCTTTGTGTTTCCTAACTTCTAAAATGATGGTTCAGTTTCTAAGGAGGGTTTACCTTGAGTTCCTCAAACACAGTCACATCTGTGTGCCTGGATGAAGAAAATAAATTATTTATGTCTGCAAGACTACAAGACCAGACTACAACAAACATTCACTTCTGGAATAAAATTACTTTTGTTATATGTTCTCTTTGAACTACAACATTTTAATGCATTTAAATAACTGTACAGTTCTTTGTCAAGCAATGGTTTGCCAGCTTAGTTAAAATAATTTTGTATCGTTCTACAGCATTCTAATTTATACACAATTAAATAACCCTTTTGGTTTGCTCTTTCAAGAAACTACATAAAATATACTTATAAAGAAGTTAATATTTATAAAACATCAATAAACATTTATCTTTAACATATGTATGTAGCTTCAAATCATATAATTGTTTCCTAAAAGAACCCCATTTCTAATGGGTTATTTACTTATATTTCCATGTATGAGAGTCTTCTCAATTAGCCACAGTTATCCTTAGAGTTGAAATGGTTTTTCTTGAGCAAAATCCATTACTTCTTGCCCTACTTTGCCTTTATCCAAATCTATTACTCTAATGTGAAAATGCAATTTTATTATAAAATTCAGTATATATTTTAAGATTTTTTGGCAACTCTGACTCTTATTATGTAATGTAATTGGTTTGAACTCACACAACATTCAATATGAGGAACACAGTTTTCAATGCACTGATTAAACTATGACTTGGAGATAGACTGAGTATGAATTGATAAACAATACCAAGAAAAACATATTTAGGTAAACAATATGCAGTGTTAAGCAAGAGGAAGCATAGGATGCATATATATGACATATCAGATAACCTAAGTACACAAAACTTACAAAAGAACAAATAGACCCCAAGAGTTTGGAAAGCGAGGGTGTGGTAGGTGGGCTTTGACAGCATGCAGTCACACAACTCTAGATGACTACAAACTCAGCCCTTGTCAGACTCCTGAACAGCTCAAAGGCAAGGTCAAGAGTCATTAAATGAGCCACGTTTAAGTGATGGTTCTGGATTCCCAGTCAAGTTTATCAGACAAATTTGTATGTAGAACAAGATTCAACATAGGATTCCTTTGATTTTCAGCTATCTTAAAGGCTGAATTATATATGATTTCTGTAGGAAAATTGTGGCTGTAAGGGAAAACGATATGTGCTTTAATTCAAGAGAAATGTGCAGACAAATAAAACAGAAATTCATGACACTGATTGAAAATATTTAGATGAATCTGGGAACAAAGGTAAGAGCTTGGGTCATTCACCTTGAAACATATGTGCACAAAGCATATAAGCATATACCTAAGCACTATAAGACTATCTCACTAAGTTGAGAATGCTTGACTCACCAATGGGATCTTTTTTCTCCTGCTGTATTTTATTTGGCACTCATGTCAATAACCTAGAAAGATCATTTCTACATGCTTAAAAATATGAAACTTGCTTTAAAAGAAGTTAAAATTATCATCTAAACTTTCAGCAGAGATGTTCTTTAAAGAAATCAAAGCAAATTGAAAAAAAAAAAAAACGTGTTTTCTCTGACAAGTCAGATAGATGCTTCATGCTCCCTTTTATGTGCAAGCCTTTTATCTGAGTTGAAAGTAAAAGGCAGGTTTGCTATGCTTTCAGCTTTTGCACAGTAATTAAAACATAATTTGTAACTAATTCCAGTAAAGTTTATTTATTTTTTTATCTAGAGGGTTCTGCTTTGTTTTTCCAGAGATTATTATGAGTAAGCCATTGCCTCTGAGGACTTAGAAAACCCCAAAGTTATGGCTGTCTCTCCCCCTCCCTTTCTGTTCTTTCTTTTATTCTCCTGCCTTGACTTTTTACTTTAATTGGCTCTAATATAAAACAAATCTATCTGGTGAACAGCATTCCGTGTTCTCTGTTTCTAATTTAAAGCATGGATGAGTAAAGGACCGTCGTCTTCCCTTTCTAAACAAAAAATAACAAACAGTACCCTAAATCAACATTGTGTATAGTTCTGGGCTTTTATGAGGGTGAATCAGTGACCCTTGATTACCAAAGTGGGGAAAAGAGTTTCCTCTACCAAAGACTTACTGAAGAAGGCTGCAATATGAGGATCTAGGTTAAGAGGCAGAAGGAATATTTTGCTATATTTTTCTCACACACAGTAACTTTATCTGAAACATCAGCTCCTCTAGAAATTGTTTCCAGGTTATTTGGCATGAAATTAATAATTTCTATCATCTTCAGAAGTTGATGAGCATGCTTCATGCAGCATTTAAACCTAGGAATTTCTGAGGTGCCCAGACTTTTTTTTTTTTTAATCTACAGTCTACCATTTTATTTTCCTTGGATGTTTATACAGATCAGAATTCAGAGTCCTGGTCTAATTCTTTCTTTTTTCCACCATGAAAGAGGCCCTTTATTGAAGGGAGAGAGAGAAATGAGGAAGAGGAAAGAGAGATGAGTCAGGGTCTCTGTCTTTTACTGGGGCCATGATGTCGTTTTCTTTCATGATGGAGAAAATAAAGCCTAGAAAACCTCAAGGAATTTGTCAGAGGTTAAAGATAAGGTATGGACAAGTCAGTCCTGAATGTAAACTACAAAGCCTTTATGTCTTCATCCATCAAATGTGTATTGAGTGCCAATTTTGTGCAAGATTCTATTCCAAGGCCTAGGGTATGTGAAGAACCAAAACAAAAACTGATTTCTGCTCTCCTGACTTGAGCATTTGTCATATTTCACTTAAGGCCTATTTAATAACAAAGGAAAATTATTTTTGTTTTATTTCTTTTTGTTTCTTTCTGTTCAAACTATAATACAAGAATGTTCAAGTCAAAGGAAATAGCTAACTAAAACAGAAAGTTCATAGATTTAGAAGAACGTACGAAAGTTAATTCTTTACTGGAAAATAAGTAAAGGTAAGAATTAGCCTAGACAGTATTTTATGCCTTCTAGTTTACAATTTCTACCTTTTGAAATTCAGTTTGTCAAAGAAAAATACTTTTCAATGGCAATATCAATCACAAATCCCTGACTTGTGAGTCAGATGGGTCTTTTCTTCCTTCATGTTCCTACATGCCTTTGCAGCTCTGCATTAATACTTTTAAAAATTACTTGGTTATAACTTGTGGATAATGCTGGGTAATTACACAAATGTAGTTAGTCTGGGTTTCCACGTGAATTAGTAACTCATTGTTTTCTGAACAGTTCATAAATGTCAGATTCTGTGTGAGTCTATGATATGTAACAGTTTCCTACAAGATTGAAACATTCTACTTTGTAGGGAAGCTCCTCAAGAAGAAAGGTAAACAACTCAAAAGGCCTCAGGAAGTCCCTAAAACTCACCATGTTCACTAAGCTCCCTCCATGATAGCTTAAGCAACAAAAAGAGTTCCTCTCAGACTAGTTGAAATCAAACTTCAAAGACCTTCAGAGAAGACGAGCTACAAAGAAGACTCTGAGACCAGAGCAAATGCCTGGAAAAATCAGAAACCAGCCCAACTATGTGGAAGAGGTTTAGACCATGTGAGGCATCTAGAAAAGAAACTTTCCAGCCAGCTGAGCAGCCAGCAGGCTGTGCAGTGTGCTCCAGTTTCCCAGCTTTGTGGGCTGTCACATGTGTTAATGTAGTTCTTGATGATGCAGCTGTCTGTCAGTCTTTCTGATCCTGTCAGTAACTCCTCACCCATATTCCTGGAAGTAACTCCAATAAAACTCATTGGTTCGCCAAGTTGGACTTTGGTGGTATCCATACTTTGTTCTGCCGTGAGCTCTGCTCCTGGGGTGAGTAGATGCATATGTAGTGTCTCCCCAGGAAAAGTTTTGTTACACAATGGTCTACCTAAATCATAATGTCTCACTTTAGAAAAAGAAAAAGTTGAGCTTACTTAAAACCAGAATTGGACGAAGAGCACACTATTAGTAAGCGTTGATATAAAGATTAAAATACAGCCCATGCTTTTTAACAGTCTTGCTCCATTTGTTAAAATTATGTCCAGATTCAAAGGTGTGCCTGTCATACTAACTCACAATGAAAAGATGCTTGATAATTTTTTAATAAAGTCTAGCAAATAAACAGTTCATTATAATTTTAGTATAAAGGTTAGGTATAAGTGGAGTAATTATTTGCAGTCTTTTAATATTTTTGTAGAGGCCAAGAACCAAATTTCTTAAATTGTTAGTTGATTCATTTGATATTAAAATGTTTAATTATGTACATTATATAATTTTTTAAATTTTTTATTGATTCTTTGTGAGTTTTACATCATGTACCCCAATCCCACTCATCTCCTCATCCCTTCGTATCCATTTTACTACCTTGCAACTTCCCTACCCAAAATGAAAAAAAGCATAAAAACTATCTTGGAGTGGAAGCTGAAGTGTGTCACGATGTGCCACACAGTATACCATTTTGTCCACACATCTTTACTTGCGAATGTTCATTGCAATGGGTCATTGGTCTGGTTCGAGACCTCTGGCTTCTGCTACACACTATCAGTACTTGATCCGCACTGGGATTCCTCTCAGATATCCTGTTGTACACCCTGTGTCATGGAGATCCTAAAGCTCTGGATCTGCAGGCTTGGCTCTTTCATGCACTCCAGCAGTTCATACCTGAGGTAGATGTTGGGGTGAGCCAGCTCAACGCCATAGATTTGAGCCTGGGTGGTAGCTGAGTTGGTCAACCTACCAGCTCTTCACAGTCAGACCACCAGGGTGAGGTCTCCAGCACTGCCCTGGCTAGTTCGACCAATGCTGCAGCCAGAGAGGGACTGAGCCAGCCCTCACTCTCACACCCTCAGACTTCCTTGCCCGAGCCTTTGCCGAGCTTTACTGTGCTTCCCAGGCAAGGTCTTTCCAGGCAAGGCCTGCTCTTCTGAGTGCTATAGCCAGTGAGGGTTAGGGGCAGTACTCCCACCCTCGTGACCTTGGACCAACTCTCCTGCCTGCCACAGGTGACAAGAGTCAAGGTGGGGAGTAGGGCATCTCTCCCTCACCCACACCACCTCACAGCAGAGGAGTGACAGAGCCAGCTCTCTTGTGCTCTTGCCCTTCAAGCTGGGTCACCCCGAATCCCATCACCAGGTTCAGCTTTTATGTGCTGCCTAAGCAAGGTTCAGGGCCTTCGCTCAAGTGCTGCAGCTGGCAAGAGGTGGGGCCAGCCTTTCAGAATGCTTTATCCGGTGATAATCCAGGCTAGCTCTGCACAGCCCTTTGACATCAGGATGGACCAGGGAGCAGCCCAGACCAAGATGCCCACGTGGTCTTTAGGAGTAATATGAGCCACAGAAATTAACATAGACCCTTGCTGCTGCATGGTCACAGACCCAGACATGGCCCTCGGTGTCAGCACAAGCCATAACTTCACCATGGCCTCAGGTGGCAGGGCAGACTACTCCCATCTAGTAGTTCGCCTCCAGCCTCGAGTCTCCAGTTCCACCTTCCTGCACAATGCTTAAACCTGTCTGCTTCTCTTTCTCTCCCACCTCTTCACCTCATACTTGCATATCGCAGTGGCTCCTGCTGCAGGTGGTCCACATGGCTGGCACGCTTCTGGGTGTCTTCCCCAACCCACACCACATATATCATTATTTCTAAGAGCAAAATTTTTAGTAAATATCAAGCGCTTGTATTTATTATATATTGATCTTTAATTTTTCAATTGTCATTTTTCCTAGAAACCTTTTAATTGGTCACATAATTTCTTCTTGAACTCAAAGATCTGCCTACCTCTGACTCTCAAGTGCTGGGATTAAATGTGCACTACCAATGCCTGGCATCTTCTCTTCTCTTATTATACAAACTCCAGTCCTAATGATTTAGAATCAAGGGGTTGTATTTATAACAGTATATAATCTTAATCTTTTATGACTTAACATAGTGAGCTACTTATTTACAAAACATGAGAACAGAATTAGGGACAATAAGAAATTTCTGGCCTCTTTGAGAATGAGGTTTGTATCTGCTTGTTATATCTTTGAAACTAATATATTTTAAATAAATATATGAGTTCAGCTTTGAAAAAAGTGATTTCCATAGTTTGGAGGTTTTACGTCTTAATCTTTAAATGTTGGTTGGATGGTGTTTGCTTTTAGAATAAAACATATATATATCCAGAAATTCTTTCAAATTCATATCAGTGATAGTTACCTAATAAATTTCTTTTGCACAAAAATATTTTCACAAGTACCAGCTTCTGTTACATATTTTAACTTAAACACAACTCATTCTAATTCCCATTACAAAATTCATTCTCCATTCATGATTCTTAGGCTTAGAAAGAACATTGTAAGTCCTCAGTTCCAGCTATAAACCCAAAATAAGAACAACTGACTATATTCTTTTATGTGTATGAATATGCTCAGCATGTTGTGCACGTGTGAGAACAAGCACAAATACATGTGTTTATGCATGTGGAGGCCACCAGCTGACACCAGACCTTTTCCTCAAACATTCTTTAATTTACTTTTTAAAGCAGTAACATGCCTTTGAACCTGGAGCTTGCCAGTTTAGCTAGATTGGCTGACCAGCAGGACTATGGAGTTCTTTATCTCTCCAGTGCTGGGATTAGAAGCACCAGTCTCCTGCTCCTACCTCTTTTCATGGATGCTGAAGATCCAAACTCAAGTCCCCACACTTATGTAGAGAGCACTTTACTCACTGAGTCATTTCTCTGATCTACCATGTCAATATTCTTGATGACTTATTATATGATTTCTGTCTGAGTGACAATTAGGTCTACTAATAACTAGGCTTTCACTACATTTTGTTTAGCTGTTTTTAAATTAAATCACCTATTTCTCTTTGTTACTGTATACATTCTATTCCTAATTATAATTATTTGTACTCAAGATCTTATGCTCCTATTGCTGTACATCCTAATACTTTATGACAACATTCTTTGTACTTCTATAATTTGGTCAACATAGCTATTGTTTCCCTTAATTTCCCAACCTCCTTGATAACCCATTTATTATGACAGTGTTTCTCCATTGAGAGCTGAATGAATGAGCTGTCTGATTAGAGATTTAGACTGATACTATACTTTTCCTGGTCCAGTTAGGCTTCAGTATTGTTTGCCTTGGCGACCTCACTTGCCTCATAAGCCCAGTGAGCACTTATTTTATTAACTCTTGGATTTTTTTCCACATGAGGAAGTAGTATTAATTTTGCTTTTCACTTGTTTGGCACTTTACTGATATCTTTGCTAAATCAAAATTTCGTGAGGGCATATGGCCTTGAATTCCATGAGACCATTGTTTTCTTTCTTACTACTGGTTTTGGAATGCAATGTAATTGCTATCAACTTTATCGCCTTCAGAAACTTAATGCCCTTGGATGTTTTGGCTTATTACATTAAAAAAAAAATAGAGACAGTTTAATCTGAAGAGTGTCAGCTGGAATGGTTTTTAATTTAAAGAGATTATTATCTCTCAAATGCTTTTAAATTTTTATGCCATGTCCACTGTAATTAATTACAACTTTAGTAAGGAATTCAGGAAGAGTCCACTGAGAAAATGACCAAATATAATTCTCAGACATGAAGCATTTAACCAGGCTAGGGAGGCAGAGAAGATAATAGTCAAGATTCATTAATACTTTCATGTTCATGTAAGGCACAGGAAAAAAGCACTCTAATGTTTTGGAGCAGAGAATAACAAATAAGCTCTGCATTTGACGCAGTTTTTTAAAGATGGTCTACGGTTGAATAAAGGAAAATGATTTTAAAAGACCATTAGAAGAGCAGTTGGGTGTGGTGGCACACACCTTTAGTCCCAGCGTTTGGGAGGCAGAGGCAGGCGGATCTCTGTGTGCTTGAAAGTAGCCAAGTCTACAGTTTCAGGTCAGCATGGCATTTAAGTCCCTGATAAATAATAACAATAATAATTTTTAAAGTTATATAGAAAAATACTTAGTAGTAATGGTGTTAGAAATGATGAAACCTGGATTTGGTAAGGAGATTAAGAGGACTATAAGGAAAAATGAAAAGAGAATGGACCCTCAAACTATTGCTAAATTTCTGACTGAGTTTTTGGTGACATCAGCAGTGAAGATGGGTTAGTTCATAAGGAACCTATCTTATGTTTGGAAGAGTTGGATGGTATAAATTCACTCAAAAATATTGCTTCTGGGAGACTTTTGAATTGATATAGTTCAAGAAGCACAAAAACATATATCTTTGACTAAGAAATTGCAAGGCTTTGAAAAATATAAAATATTTGCATAATAAAGCTAAAAATATATTGTAAAAACTGGGGCTGGAGAGACACATCAGTGGCTAAGAGAACTGGCTACTCTTGCAAAGAAACCAGGTTAAATTCCCAGACCCATGTAAAGGCTCACAACTGTCTTTAACTCCAGTTCCAGGGGATCTAATGCCTCTTCTGTCCTCTGTGCATACCAGATTTACCCATCGTGCACAGTGCATACGTGTGTGTGTGTGTGTGTGTGTGTGTGTGTGTGTGTGTGTATACATATATATCAGAAGTTTAGCCATTATGGAAATCAGTGTGGCAATCCCTCATGAAGATGGGACTCAATCTACATCAAGATCCAGCCATACCACCACTCTTGGACATATGCTCAAAGGATGTTTCACCCTATCCCAGAGACATTCATTGCTGCTGAATTTATAAGAGTCAGAAATTTGGAAACAACCTAGGTGTCTCTCAACCGAAGAATAAATAAAGAAAATGTGATACATCTACACAACGGATTTAAAAAATAAAATGAAATCATGAAATTTTCAGGTAAATGGATGGAACTAGAAAATTGTCATCCTGAGTGAGGTCTCCCAGATTGAGAAAGACAAATGTGATATGTATTCACTTATATGTGGCTATTAGCTGTTTAAGTCAATGATAACCAAGCAACAGTCCACAGAACCACAGAGATTAGCTATAGAGCAAGGGACATGGAGGGGGAGGGATAAACCTCACTAGGAAAGGGAAATAAAATATAGTTATGGACAATGAGAGTGCTGGAATGGGAGGATCCAGTGTGGAGGGGAGGGAAAGGGGAGGAGGAAGGGAATGTGGGGAGAGACAATTAAGAAAACCTGATACGGTAGAAACTTCCTAAAACAAATACATATACCAAGGCGAGCTAAATCAAATTGCCATAGAAGAGGCAGCCTCATCTGGCCATCTCTTGTCTCCAAATGAAGCTTCCAGTGCTGGGGTTGATTACATCTAATTGAGTTGTTGGCCAAGGGGGTCTCATGGGAACCCCAAACAATCCAGGCTGTTGCCAAGACTACAGATTGCTCTCCACAAACTGACAGCAAGGTCCCATTGCTGCACACAACATCTGCACAGCTCACTGAACATAGAGTGCCTAGATAGAGCTTTCATCCCTATGTTCTAGCATCCTTGACACAGGAAAGCATTCAGTATGTTACCCAAAGAGAACATTAAACACCGAACCAACCATTTGATATACAGTTGTATCTCTTCCTGCCCAATATGCTAGTGCAAAGGTGGCACAAAGACTGTGGGTGTAATTAGCCAATATCTGATTTGATCTAAGGCCCACTCCATGAGATGCAGCCCATACCTGGCATTGCACAAGTGACCAAGAACCTGAGAGTAGATAGCCCAGGGACATTAGGCAAAACCAAATGTTCTTAAACTGTTCTTTAAAAAAAAAATAGGTAACAATAATATGACTCCTAATGACATTCTTTAGTACACATAGATCATTGCCTTGCTCTGCCATTATCAGAGAAGCTTCTTCCTACAGCAGATGGGAACAAATATAGAGACCCACACCCAGACTTTATGAAAAGAATGAGAACTTAAAACACTAGGCCATAAATGGGATGTCTCCATCAAATCCCTTCCCTCACGGCTCAGAAAACCTTAGGTCAGAGGAAGCTAAAAGAATGTAGGAGTCAGAGATGATGGAAGATACCAAAAAAACAAGGCCCTCTAAATCAACATGATCAAAGCACATACTTTAATTTTATATGCCTAATAATTTTATAGAATTAGGACTAAAATATCCCATTCATATCCTGCCGACTTCATAAAACTAAACTAAAATAAAAATATTCCAATTTACTTTAAATAATAAACTTAATATTGTTACTTATATTTATACATTTTGTCTGCACATGAGCTCAATATGCACATAACCGAAATTCACCACAGTTGTCAAGTTAAAAAATATTTAAATGTACTTACTTGAAATAAAAAAATATGATGAGAGAGATGATCAGTGATGCAATAGATAATCCATGTCCTATTATAGTTAGGTAGAACAGGTTCAGTGCTGTCTACAATTGTGTGACAAGAAAAAAGTAGAATGAGCCCTGCATCTAAAAATCTACATATATACTAGACAAAATTCAAATGAATAAATTCTATCTTTAAGAGAACATGTAGATTGATCTACAATCACTTGCTTGAAAATTAATAAATATTTGAAAATATGTAAATTAAAAATCTATACAAATTTACCAAATGTTATTAAAAACATATAAGCCACATCTTTTTTATTTAAGGAATCAGAAGTCACGGTTAATCTTTAAGGTAATGCACTTATTGATATAATTTATACCACACATAAAATCAGCATTTTATATTCAGAATCAAATAATACTCAATGATTTGGTTTGCTCAAAATTAAAAACATGATAAGGCTTTCTTTATCTATTGAGGTTTTTTATTTCTTTTCACAAATCTGAGGCTCAGAGATAGATCTTAATATGGAAACCTAAAAGATCCTTTGATTTATGTATTTTAACATTCTCAGTTTTTGCTTGCTTTCTTTTTCTAATTTCTTTTAACATACCATTTATAGAGGTTTTGTTTATTTGGTTGCTTGCTTGCTTGCTTATTTATTTGGTTGGTTGGGTTTGGGTTTAGGTTTGGGTTTGGGTTGGTAACTTAAACATCTCTAAATGGGCAGAGCACACAAGGTATATAAACACAGTGATAGCTTGCAGTTTGAATGACTGCACTATCCTGGCCGCTGGAAGAAAGTACACTTATCTTGTTTAGCACAAGAGGGTTTTCTTGTCCATGGCCATGGGACAGATAAAGTGCCAAAATAGGAAGCACATATCAGTGTTCACACTTTTAATCATATATACACACTGAAGATACATAGAAATATTACAGTCAAGCTTTACTCTGTGACTATTGTCCTTAACCGTGGCTTTAACTCTAAGTTTCAAAGCAGAAACAAGCGTGACAGTGTCCTGCACAGCCAGTTAGGATGGGCGCCTTCTTCTGAGGAGCAGGTGAAGGTTTCAATCCCACTGAGCATATCCTGTTTGCCTAAGAACAGTTTTTGAGGTAATTCTAGAATTTCACTAGAAATGAAAGTTTTCCCTTAGATTATACTTTTAAGTTATATTTTCTTTGGAAAATCTGAAACCCCGAGACTGAGGCATTGACTTGTAAATACACAGTTGCCTAACAGGGTTACTTCCCTAGTGTAATGACAGAATCATACCAACTTTTCCACAGATTTTTTTTCATTGTTCTTCTCAAGTGATATTAGGAAATGGTTTTTCTGTGGGATGGAACACTGACTTCTTTTCCTTGGTACTGCATTGCTCTGTTTTTAAAATGTAAGTCAAATGTCACTGCACGATTGTTACATACCTTCACTTTCTCGTGTGTGCTGTTATTACACAGGGTGTAGTTTGTCCACGTTCTATTACTATCTGGATGTCTAAACCAGTGTCCATCTTGGTCACAGATCTTTGTAACCTTCTCTTTAATAATAAAAAGAAAAAAATGAAAGAGTTTTATAAACTTATACTTTCTGTTCAGTTTTTTTTCTTTTGGTTAAATGAATTCAGAAGTAGGAAGTTAAAACTAAGATGGTTATATACTGCAAATCTTTCAAGACTACTTTTGTGATAAGTTCCAAATATATTTAATAGCATGTATTTAATATTTAATAATATTTATAAATATTAGATAACAATGGTCGCTTTACAGATGCCAGTAATATCTGTAATTAAATTCCAGTATCTACCTGAAGGATCAAAATCCTGAAAGTAATCAGGGCAGTACTGCACAGATTCAGTTCCTGCTGCAACGTCATTCCAGCACAGCCATCCGTCCCAAGTTCTATTGCAGTACAGGCCTTAGAGGGGAAATCAAAAGGAAGGGTCAGCAATTCTCTATACCCACCCACGAATAAACTCTTAAGCAAGGTTTCTCAGTGCCTTGGTGTAAAGAAGTCTCCTGGCAATGAAGATGTATAACAACCACAAGTGCTCAATTTTTGTCACTAAAAAATCACTACACAACTATTAAGAATTATTATTAATTATCTGCATTAATTATTAATATCTGCATAAATATTAGATTCAGGTAATTTCTTCAAAGCAATTGTTCAATAAATCAGGCTATCTTTGGTGATTTTGGTGATTGTGAAGGCAGTAGTTAATTAGTGTCCCTGTACTTAATTTTTTTAAAGCAAAAAGTAAAGCATATTTTATTTTAGAAACTGTATTCATTCTCTCTCTCTCTCTTTCTCTCTCTCTCGTTTTGGTTCTTTGTTTGTTTGTTTGGTTGGTTGGTTGGTTGGCTGGCTGGCTGGTTGGTTGGTTGGTTTGTTGGTTGGTTGGTTTGCCTCCCTAGTGCTGGGACTAAAGTTATTCGCCACCACTGCAGGCCAGAAACTATATTCTTAAGGAAAGTATTTGATCATTTTCTGAAACAAATACCTTCTAGTCTGTGTTACTATTTTAACATTTTAACCATAATCATTTTGTTTTGACCAATGTGAGGATAAAGAAGCTTTTATAATACATTTTATATATATATAGTATATTATAATATATGTATAACAAAATTAAATCATCAATGTTGTAAAAATATCTAATCAAAAATCTATGACAATCTATAAGTCATCAAAATTAAGTAGAACATTGACTGCTGCATGAAATATTTGTTAATAATCATGTATCTGTACAACAATCTTGTGACCATTTTAGCCCCAGTGGAGCCATAATAATTCTCGTATATGAAAACTCAAAATAATTACAAACCTTTAAAAAGCAACTAAGACAACCACAGCTTTCTTTCCTGTCATCTTAAATGTAAAATGTTTCCCGCCATATACGGCTGGTAAAATAAATTTTGTGAGCTATAGAAGAACACTCTCGTCGCTTCAGAAGTCATATTATACATGCCCAAGTTGCCATTATAAAAGTCTGTGTGTAGTACACTCCACATGGGTCACATGAGGCATCACAATGTCTGTTTTTTTAATTATATTCTGTGGTGTCAGAGTGAGACAGATATCTTTGCTCAGAAGGCTTTCAGAAACACAACGGTTTTTTAAAAAAGGTATTTAGTCTACTTTAAAGTATTTTTTACAAATTGCAAAATGCATTGTGAAGTTCTGAGATAAAAAAACAAAAACAAAAAAAAAAACAAGCAGTAATTCTGAACTATTTTACCACAGAATTGTTTCATTATGAAAATATTTTTCTATTGCTCAACATTATTTTTAGTACTTAAACCTTTATCTTGTTTTAATACTAATATTTGTTAGTATTTTGAATGTTTTTACACCTTCTAAAGGATCATTCTGAAAACTCCAGTGGATAAAGTATTTGGTTAAATTTTACTAAAAAGAGTAAGTTGGGTCATGTCATAAAACATACTTCACAAATACATAATAAAAGTTGTACACAAACCAGAAAACAAGCAACTAACTAATTTTTATTAGTAGGTGTAAGAACCTACATAGGTAGTTTTCTTTTAATTACATGTTAAGTGCATCTAGTGTTGGTTGCAGCTACCTTCTGCTTGTTGAATGGGATCCTGCATAATCTTTTGGTAACATTCATATTGAGCCGTCATGATCTTGTTTCTAGTGACTCCCAAGTCTGTTTGGTTCACGCCTTCTTCCGACTCTGCTGAGACAAGAGCCTAAGGGAGTAAAGTAACGATGGCTTTAGAATGGTGGAAATCTTTGTTAAAAGCCTGGTGGAAAACAGCAAGAGCAGTGGTGCTTGGACACAAAATGACTCTCATGAGGAAACCCCCCCAAAGCGTAGTGTTTGCCAATTTCCATCCTCTAAACTCTTATCATGTCCGGTTTCAAACAGCCTTCAGGATGCCGCCAATGACAGCACTGGCAGGCTCCGTTGGCTCTCCAAAGCCTGTAGTGGTTGGCTGACAATGCAGCCTAAACATTTGTTCGAAAATGCAAACAGTTATATCTAGAGTCCCCTGGTGGTTTGCCTGCTCTTTCAATGACGGTAAGCTATGCACCACTACTTCCAAGACTCTTATCATAAAGCAGTAGAAAATGGCATCCAGATATCAGAGAGTATGGACCACATGGAAGATAATCAAACTTTGTACATTTGTAATATCAAAATAATAATATCCTAACTTTGCCTGATGAGCATTAATATTGACGGTTATTTTCTGGTACGCTTGAAATTCCTGAGAAATTTAGAAAGCAGTCAATCTGTGAAGTAATAAATGAAATTCTAGAGCATCAAAACTATTTTTAAGTCATTTGATTTTATTCTTTAACACTGTAGGTTGAACCTAGTACCTCATGTAGGCTAAGCAAGCACTGTGCCTATCCCAGGACATTATTGGAAAAAAAAAAAAACACATAAAACTATTTTTCTGAGATTTTTTTTAGAAATTTACACACTGTCCATGAATGAATTCAAGGGGTCACAGTTCCTTATATTACACTATGCTAATTGGTGAAACGCTAAAGTGTTGCCTGCGGAGAACTCCTCGTGACCCATGCGCCTTGCTGGCACCCTTAACAGGGGGTGTTAGCTGAAGAAACAGTTTTGTCTCTTGAAGTCTAGTCAGTTACCCAAGATTTATATGTGCAGACATTGGACAGCTTCTAGACTCAAAGGTGTTTTCCAGTGAGTATACTCACAAAATGTAATATTGGTTTTTGGGTTTTTTCTTGGGTTTTTTTTTTTTGTTTTGTTTTTTGGTTTTTTGGTTTTTTGTTTTTTGGGGTTTTTTTTGTCGTTGTTGTTTTGTTTTGGTTTGGTTTTTTGTTTTGTTTTTTGTTTTTTTTGCTCATTTAAGTTTTCAGTACTTTTTTAAAAATTCCTTTTATTTAGTTCCTTTTTGAGGGTTTTGCTTGGAAACACAACAGGAAAAGTTTTTGCTGGCACAGAATTAGATGAGATTATGTCTTTGGGCTTCTTGTATATATTAAGAGCAACGTTGATTGCTTTAATTCAATGCAGAGAAAAAGATGAAGAGAAACAAAACTATGACTCAAAAGTGAACTATGAGGCGTGTAGCTCTCAGGCTTTGTTAATCCTCTGGTTTTACCTCTGGCTTCACAGCTCTGACACATGCATGTAGAGATGCACATGGAAGTGCACACACATATGGAGACATAGTTGCCCTAAATTTAGCATCAAGATCTATTTGAATGAATGAATCTATTAAAGAATGAGTAAACCAATACAAAATGCAATACATGACTCCTAGTTATTTTCAATCGATAAATGCCAATTGGTAGACCAAAAGAAAAATTTTAAAGACTAGAATATGATATTTTCAAATTTCTGAATCCATGCCTCTCTGAAAACATACTTTATGTGCTGTGTATATTTGTACTACTATAAAGTGTCATTCCAGTATTTTTTCCAACTTTACCACTTTTGAGTTTAGTACATTTGAACCCACTGATATTCCAACCTCCTTCCAAGGACCTAACAAACCATATTGGTTATAAAAATCCAAAGTATAAAAAAATACTAAAAGGAAGTAGATTATTGCTATGTTAATTGGATATAAAAATGAAATCAACTTATCTAATAACTACTTTAACTTGTATTTATATTCACCAATTAGATGCATGTTGTAAGTAAAGCATAGCTAATGAAGTAAATATGTAGGGTGAATGCTTACCATATTAAGAGGCAAGAGAAACAGAAGATATACTATATGTTTTTTATCCATCATTAGAGTCCAAATGAAATGTGCTGTATGTTCAAGCTATCAAAAAAATGAAAGAAATAAAGGTCAATACTCATGAAACCAACATATGCTTCAAAAGAAAATATGTTATAATTCTACACTAATTCTAAAAATTTGTTTAGTAGTCAAATGTGTTACAAATATTGACAACATTATGGCTTAAGGTATAAGAGAGTTTAGTGAAATATAATCTAGTTTCATTTGACTTACAAATAAAATATTTGACACATGTATTTTGGTGTAATTAGCAAGTAACTTGCTTTTTTTGCCATTGCCAAAATTGGAATACAGTTATTTAACTACAAACATAAACAGCTTTACATGACTATCTTTCACATTTTATTATATATATAATTTTATGTCTATTTCTTATAAGTACTTATCTGTAACTTTCTGACTTCAATTTAAGGAAGGAAACTATTCTCAGGCCAACTGTTTGAGAATTAACATTCAGACAACATAAAAATGTTCTTTTAATTCTTCACTGTAGAAAAGTTGTGATTAAATTTGTATTAATACTGATTACCAGGGAACAGATTTTGAATCACCTCAGAAACACATATGTGAGGAATTATGCATATTAAGTTAGTTTCTGGGCATGACTGTGAAGGATCATCTGATTGGGCTAGTTGATATAGGAAGAACTTAACTGTGGACAGCAGCATTCAGTGGCCTGGGCTCATGAACTCAATAAAAAAGACAAAGTAAACTGAATGGGAGCAGTCATTGCTGCCTGCTTCTTATAAACCCAGAGTGACCACATAGTTCAAAGCTGTACTGTCTATTGCTTTCTTTGACAACACGGCCTAAAACTTCAAACTGTGAGCAAAGACAAATCCTCTTCCTTTACTTTTGATTCTTGACAGGTATTTTGTTAAAATGATAAGAAAAGTAATTAATACAGCAATTGATTCTCTTAAAACAGGAAATAAAAAGATTCTCAAAGTCTTCTACAATGTTGAAATAAGGTTCTGGTGATGAATAATAATATGCATATGTTAATCTAATATTAGATAGCATTCTAAGCTGGTAAACATGGCTTCTCAAACACCATCTGCCAGCTGAATACTAAGAAACAAACTCTGTGAGATTAATGTCCCTAAACCTTACTTCCCAATATATCTAACACACTAGTTTTATACATGGTTTTCATGATATAGCCACTGAACATAATACACATTTAAATTAACATGTAACAATGACTTTTCAAAAGAAACAAAAAAATCTTCAGTAGATATTTACCACTGAACAATGAACTTGGATTGAATTCTGTTAGAAAACAAGGTATAGCTATTTTCAGAATAAAAATTAGAAAGCCCTTTTCCACATGGCCCCAGGTTTTCCATTTTTGGTTTTTTTGTTTTTGTTATTGGTTTTTGTTGTATTCTTTATGGCATGCATCAAGAGCACTCCTTTGCTCATTAAATTGAATACACTCCACTAGTTGCCCACAGTGACTCACCCAGGTAGCTGCTGCAGCTGCTCTTGTCAATCATAAGCAATCTTCTGAATATTGCTTCTCTTCTATCACTCAGCGACCCGCAACCCTGGATTTGTTTTTTAAGATCTTAAGTATACCTGAAAATCAGGAAGGACTCTATTAATCTCACATCTTAAAAAAATAGTGTGCTAGATTGAAAACCATGAAGCAAATTTTCTTCAGTTTAGTAATTAGCAAGTTGTTATTTTAGTTGTTAATTGCATTTCACCCCTGGAAGATCCTACTTACATGCACAATTGTCTCCAGACTCAAATCACATTTTCTCCTGAATCATGCTCAATATTGTCTTCGAGAATTTCTTAATTACAAGGGTCATGACCTAAAATATGGATTGATTTAAAATAATGTAATATGATGTTAACAAGACAAAATTATTTCCATAGAAAACTGAAATTTTCTAAGTAATATCTCTACTAAAATTAGACATTCTTGAGCTGTTCTAATTTTTAATGAACTACAGAAATTATACTGAAAAGGAGAGTCTTTAACCTGACTTTTAGATGCTTTGTTTACAATATGTTTGATTATGTTAGTCACTACATGAAACTTTTCAGTATGAATTAAAGATTATAGAAAAACACAGTTGTCCTAGAAATTTTCATATTTCCTGTGAGTAAGAAATTTTCAAAGTATTTATATTTTCAAGGAAAATATTTCTAGGCCTAGTGGTACATGCCTTTAATCCCAGGATTCTAGAGGCAGAGGCAGGCAAATTTCTCTGAGCTCAAGGCCAACCTGGTAACATAGGGAGTTTGAAGCCAAACAGAGCCATACGATGAGTCCCTGTCTCAATAAAACATAATCAAAAAATTTGTCTTGAATATGAATTTACGTGTTTTTATTGGTTTGTTAATACATTTTCCTTAGGTATTTATAACTTGGGTAGATTTTTCTGTATTTATTCTATAAGTGCTGTCAATCATTCTGCTTTAAGGCAATGAATGTGGTTTTCTAATCTTGTCAGTGAAACTTCAATTATCATTCAGAATTAATAAAAATTAAAATTAAATTTAAAAAACAGAAGAAAGTAGTTTTCTAGGGTGAAAGGGGTGCATACATTGTATTAAAGAAAGGCAAAGGTCCATGTAGGTCTTTCAAAGCTCCTCTTATCATGGCAATGATAACTTATTAGCATGTGGGTTAGTGAAGGTAAGATTATAGCAGTGTAACATCCATCACAAAGTAACATGTTTCATCTGGAGCTGGAAACAGTACAGAGCACTCCAGGTTTCCTGGAATTGTTAGTGAGTTAATGATTCATTGGAGCCCTGGAAGTTTGACCTATGACCCGCTTCCAGCCTTACTGTATTGCTGTTATTACCTGACATAAAAGCAAAGATGTCAATATTTATGTGCTATATTAATATGAACCTAACTTTATAGATACTGCAAATAAAACCACTTATATCTCTATACTTGGGTGAATATATCTTACTTTTACCTCATTAGTTCAACCAGTGCCACATTATTAATAATGATTAATTTTACATCATTTTATCATTCAAACCATGGAAAGACAGTTCATTTTTCTGCTTAATATTTAAATTGTAAGTGAAATCATAAGTAAATAAATTATAAGTAAAAATTATACTTGCAAACCTCTAATTTTGGTGGTTACATAGTATCTGAAGCAATTAAGTATTAAAGAATCTTTTTCTAAAAATAAATAAAAGAAGAGCAGAAACATGGCTGAGAAGGTAAAGGTGCTTCCCACCAAGCCAGATGGTCCGAGGACCCAAATGACCTGATGAACAACAGGAAAAAATGCAAGAGTAAACCACTGCGAATAGTCCTCCAGTCTTCATGGATAGGCCGTACAAGTGCCTTTCTTCCACCACAGAGACACACGTACAAATTAATAAGTGAATATAAAACACTAAATAAAAGGTTAAAAAGCTAAATTCGTGATTAGTTGGTTTAAGGTTTTGCCTCTAATGAGCTATTTTTTTATGATTGGCTACTCTTCATAAAAATATTAGCTCACAATTTTTTTCTATTCATTCTCTGATATCTCTAGTTTGTCTTTAGTATAGAGTCCAAATGTAGCAAATTTCTTTGGGACACTTCCCAATTTTACCCCTACTTGTCCACACACATACACATATCATGATATGTACGAGCAACTATAGTCACCTCAACACTAATAACTATATAGCAGGCTTCAAATGTCCACAGTTATATATTATTTATAACTGAATGTGAATTGATTATCTGGAATATCAGAAAAGTTAAATAAATTCTATTTAAGCATAGAATAATTTTTAGATGTTCTTTGCTTATTTGTTTATAATTTGTTCTCAAATATCATACTACTTTTCATTTATCTAGGATAGTTGGAACATTGAATAGTATAACTGAATTATTTATATAAATTTAAAATAATAGAGCTGCAGAAAGTCCTCTAAGATAAAAGTTTAATCTCTTTTTCAGCAATCTCTTGTTGTGGTGTGTTAGTACTGTAAGTTTTCTATTCTCCTTTCTTTTGCTGATGTGGTTCTTCAAAGACAAATCGCATCTGAGTCATCTGTGTACTTTTCTGACTGAAAAGCTCATAAATATTTACTGAATACATAAATAAATGAATGAATTAACCAATAAAATATTTTACAAAACCAAAGTTACTCTCAAGAATTTTTACCCTAAATAGCAATTATTATTTCTTATTTTAGAAGGGTTTTTATTGTGAGGCTGTACCAATGGTTCTCAACCTGTATATATCTGATATGTGGCCCTATCAGATATCTGACACATCAGGTATTTACATTATGATTCCCAACAGTAGCACAATTACAATTATGAAGTAGCAATGAAATAATTTTATAGTAAAGATTGAGGATTACAAAACATGAGGAACTGTTTTAAAGGGTTGCAGCATTAGGAAGGCTGAGAACTACTGATCTATATTGACAATGAAATTCTTACGTTAAAATATTTATGCGAGCACCTCTACTTTCTTACAAAATAAGATGATGAAAGTGATTCGGTCTACAGAACTGCAGATGCCAGGACACCGAACAAGCAGTAGCCTAAGTTTGGGCTGCATCTAGATTAAGCAAATTTAAAACACTGGAAGCAATGTTTAAAAGATGACGAGTTCATAGCCATCTGTATGTATGTAAAAAAAATATATGAATCAGAATATAAATAAATATTGTTCTGTTTGGAAAACAGACTGGTTTACCAAACACTGCTTTGATGATTTACACACGAGACAAGATTAAATTTCCTTCATTATGTCCTGGGACTAAACCCTTCAAGGCGAAGTGCTTCAAAATCCTGTTTGGAGATTCCCCAAACACAACACTCAACCTGATGCTGCTCTTATTTTTGTTGTTATCTACTAGATTTCAAATTCAGAGGTCTAAAAATGCATCTTAGTGAGATTTATCTTAGTAGTTGCTTAGTCATCTTGGCCACAATAACCAAAGCAATATTCACAATGCAAATAGCCCCACTTTATAGCTTTCCCTCGCCACGCCACTCCTTAGTGATCTGGAAAACATGCTCCTGGGGATAAAGTTGTGCTTTCCACTTGAGTACCTCATTCCCAACAAGTGGAGCAGGCAGATTGCCCTGTCTTTGTCCAGATTACAGCAGCAAATTTGTGTGATAATCATCCATCACATAACGGACACTTGTTCTCTCCATGAGACTCAACAACATCCAGTCTATGGAGTGATTCAATTCATAGTTGTCACCTGCTCTTACAAGCTCTTATCTGAGTTTCCCTGACAATGGTCATAAGCAATTGACTGGGGCAATAGAGAAATCACTCCTTTTGCTATGGATCTTTTAGGTTAGCCACAGATGGACCATGGGTGGGTAAGTAGATAGCACCATGGCAAATGTAACTGAAAATAACCTAGATTGTGTCTCATATTGGTAGATGCAGTTTTTAAGATGATTCCCAGGGGAAATACATTTTCTTGTGTCCCTTTTTAGACGATGATTCTTTGCACTCATCCTGCAAGTGCAAAAGTGCAAGCCCATTTAAAACAAGTTTTTATTAAGATGCATTCCATATTGATCAACTAGAACTCTTAAGCAGGTGATCTTTCAGATCTGAAATTATTTACTGACAGCTGAATGAGTCGTTGTGAAACAGAGTAAATAGTTTTCTTTCAGATTTAGGGAGAGAGCAAGTCAGTGAAGAGGGTTCAACGTAAACATTGAAATCTGCTAGTAGAGTCCCCAAGTGTCCTGTGGTTTGTTTGAAAGATATTTGTCAGGTTTGAAGAAGCTACCATTTACTCTCAACTGAGTCTGTAACCACAATGGCACTGGGAGGACTCGCTCACATTTTCTCATTCTACCTTACAGTCTGAAGGACTGTTTATGAACGATTTCTTTTCCCTTCTCAATGTTAAAAAGGCTGGAAAATTTGGTTCTCTTTCAAAGCAGTCTTCCTTAAGTACAAGTAGAACAATACAATCCTGATTCTAAATTCTCTCCTCACTTACCTCACCAACCACCAAGTTCTCAAGTAAATTTGTTTCATCACAGAAAGAACTTTGAGAAACAAAAAGTGTCTTCCAATGCAAATATGTTTTAAAACCCAGATGTCTAAGGTTGGAGAGATTAGGTAAGTAACAGAGAATTTGCAGAGCTTATGCAAGATTCTAGGTTTGACTCTCAGTGCTAAATAAAAAAAAATAAATAAAAACAGAAGTGATTTGAAACACAGCTGGCTAGCCAGTCACTACAATATATAATGTACCCTTCTGATTTTAATTTTCAAGCCTGCCATGTGTTCACTTATGAAATAACCTTTTCTGTCTCTACAATGTTCATGAATTTTGAAGAGGACCCTGTTCTTGGCTTATTGCAGCATAACTTTATGGCTTTTCATATATATATATATATATATATATATATATATATATATATATATATATTTGTCAGGACATGAAAATGCAAATGTTTGCATGCTACCTGCAAGCTTGCTTATTTTTTCTCAGTTTATTATTATTCATATATATGTATATATATATACCTTACATTTGTTTTTTTATAATAAGTTAATTTTTTAGTTGAGTTGCCTAATCCTAATATTGAAGGAGTATGTTCGCTCTACGGAAATAATAGCCTCCAACTTCTCTACCTCTGCTTCTTAAGTATCCTGAGTTATTTTAGACCCAAAGCCATATTCTTTTTCTTTGTTTATTGGTCGAGTCACTACAGAGCTGTCCAACAGAAGCTTTATTCCCCACACATATCTAGATGCTCTAATATCCTAAGCTGAGTCTTAGCAAAGATCAGTTATGCCTTAGCTAGCACATGCCTTCCCTTCTTGTGGCACATCAAACTAGCCATTTCTCCTCTATCAACACAAGAGATAAACTTTCTCCTCCATCCTTCCTACAGGTTAGAATTCCTTTCTTACGGTCTTAAAAAATCTGTTCTAGAGGGGAAATGTTAATAAATGTCTCAAAACATGATTATTTTTTCTTTTATCATCATTACTTTTTTGACAAATCTTAAATCTTTACAGTAAAATTATTATTACAATTTACCAATTTGCTTCACATACAATATAGTCATCGATAGAAATATGATAGTCTAAAATTTTAATGCTACAGCTGAACCTGGCCCATGATAGCCTATACAGAGTTAAGACAAATCCAATAGAAAAGTTAGTGAGATCTCAAAGAATCACACTAAAGATTTTAACAGCTTATTATCATTGCTCTTGATTACCCTTCAGATAAGATGGTAAGATCCTGCTGATGAAGATCACACATCCCTCAGTGACAGAATACAGAGAAATCAATCTGCTGCTGACATGGAAGTTTCACACCAACTGTCTAGCTTTCTTAGCTCTGGGAATCACACCATCATAAAAGAAATTATCAGCCTTACCAGCTGTGAATCCTGTGAGCTAAAAGAATGACTATCCTGGCAAAACATGCCCACTGGTACAGTAGTGGCAAACTTATGCCTGGTACCAAACTGGGCCAAAATTTCATGACTGTCTAGGAAAATAATAATATTATTATTATGCTAAATGGACACAGTAATAAACTGCAACCTCCCCCCAAGTTCTTATCTTTATAACGATATATCAGTGTATCTCTCATCCTCTCTGCTTGTTGACTAATTGTGGGTCTGTTATCATAATTGTCATTCATTGCAAAACGAGCTCTCCAGATGAGGACTGAGAGATTCTAATACTCAACCTTGAATGGAGTATTTATACCACAACCCTACCATTAAGCCTGAGGGACTGACAAGAAATAGCAGGCAGGAAAACTGTAAGAGCCAGAAGACGTGAATGACTATCAGCAAACAGGGCAGATCACCGTACGATCTCATGGTGATTGTGACAGCATGGGCTACATACGCTCAAACTAACAGACTCCCAGAATGGAATGGCGGGAACTGGGCAAGAGCTTTCACCACTACCTCAGTAGCTCCTGGCAATTGACAGCTTCTGGGAGAAGAAAGAGTTTCTTTAAAGGTGTCACCCTGTTACGTTGGCCTCACTCTAAGGGTCGGCCCCATACTCAAGAGTATTCGGGAAACACCAATTGGACTCAATAGGGAGACAGGGAAGGTGGGAGAGAAAGGAAGGAAGGAGAGAGGTTACAGAGACAGGGAGAAAGAAATTGAATGGGTAGGGAGATGGAGTGGATCTGAAAGGAGATTGAAGAAGAAAGCTGAATATGTTCAACATGTATTCTATTGATCAAATAATCCATAATGTTATTTTCAAAAGGAATACTTGCTGTTCTTGCAGAGTTTCTAGGTTTGGTTTTCAGCACCCACATCAGGCAGCTCACAAACACCTGTTACTCCAGTTCCAGGATATCTAATGCCCTCTAGCCTCCTTGGGCACCTGTATGCACGTGAGAATTATTAACCCACACAGAAGACAGACAGACAGGCAGGCAGACAGACAAAGTTAAATGAATAAATTATAAAATATATATATCCCTAAAATCTTAAAACAAATCTCCTGACACTGGTTTTGTCTATTTGTTTTTAATGTCTTAGGAATAGTCTCCTTGGGTCTCCAATTGCTAATAGCTGAAGTTTGAATCTGGCAGGAGTATTGGGCTGGATAAGAGTGAGCCTATATAAACAGAAGTTCTAGCAAATTTTTTGTATACAGTATATTCAAACATTATATATATATAATTCTAACTTTAAAAGGAAGGTGGATATAGAGGCTCTTAATTTAACTCTAAGGTGTACTGGATTAGCCTTTAATGACACTGTGCTTGAACACAAGCCAAAGAACCTCAGTGACTGATTTGCTTATCTAATGAGCATTCCAGGTCGTAACAGCCGAATAGCTGTTAGATTCATTTGTGATTGGGTTTGGGATTTCATTTTACACTCTAGAGTATTTACTCATGGGAATAATTTTTCCATTGTGGGCATAATTAGCCATTTTCCGGCACACTCTTTTTATTTGAAAAGGCAAGTGGCCAATATCAGCCCGATTAGTAAAAGGTGAGAAGGAGCTTTTTAAAAAAAAAAAAAAGTGTAGGTCTGTTCTTGATGAAACACTCTCCACATCTGATGTGGAAAGAATTCATTGAAGTAAGATGTGCCTGAACTCTGGTCAGGCAAGCAAAACCTCTAATTTAGGTCACTTGAGGCATAGGTTGTATGTCGGAGTTGTACAACCAGAATCCTTCCTTCTAGTAGGATTATCTGAATAGCACATCGTTCCACTGGAGCTACACAACAGGCAGGGCATGGTATCAGAACATTCTTATGTATCCTTTTACCGTGTGTAAAATACGGAGCCAAGTAGAGACAGTCAGCTAAGCGCTACGCACTTTAGAGAAGTCTATGACATTCTCGGAAATGCCTTGAGTCTGACATATTTAAAGTCGGTTACAATTCTAAACTTCCTCAACAATGTGAATACAAAATTGAATTTTAAGGTTTTTTTTGTTCTCTAAACATTTTTTGAGGGATATTGTTGTAGTAGAAATTTCACAGATTTTAGAATAGGAAAGCTTCACTTTTCACTCTTGGTTGACGAAATTTCTACAAAATGAGGTGGTTACATTTCTTTCCACCGTATAATCTAGATATAAAAGGATTTTCTTTAAATAAAATCTTTAAATAAAAGATTATCATTCCTTGCCTAGTATCTTCTATACCATGGTAATAATTCTTAGCTAACACTTTTAAATCCTATGGATCTATCAAGAGATTGTTAAGGCGAGGTATATTTTTCGGATGATCAATACTCAAAGTATGTCTGTGGAATATGTTAATATCCAACTCAAAAAGTAAACCTCTCTGAAGAAAGTATTTAAAGCCATTTTGTCACCATGATTTAGGAAATACTTTAATAGACGTGGCATCAAAAGTACGAGTCACAATGGCAAAAATAGATTGCCTATATCAAAATTACACATGCTTGTGTACAAATGATGCCATTGTGGAAGCTAGGATCTGAGGGCATCTCAGTGGTAGAAGAGTGAGCCAGAATGAGCAAGGGCCTAGAATCAATGTACACACACACACATATACACTCATACACTCACACACATACACACTCACACACTCACACACTCACACACATACACATACACACTCACACACATACACACTCACACACACTCACATACACACTCACACACTCACATACACACTCACACACAGACATACACACTCACACACATACACACTCTCACACACACTCACACACAGACATACACACTCACACACTCACACGCATACACACTCATACACACATACTCACACACATATTCATACACACACACACACACACACACAGAGGAAAAGAAAATGAAATGGCAACCCAACACAGAGGGACAAATTTGCAAATCACATGCTTGATAAGGTATATTTATCTTAATACAAAAAGAATTTTACTGCCTAATAATAATAAAAATGGCCGAAGGATCTGACAGATGACCAATGAGTGCTCTGGTTGGGGGTCACCACACAGAAGAAACTGTATTAAAGGGTCCCAGCATTAGGAAGGTGGAAACGCACTGGTAACAAATTCAAAGTCGGCAAGGATATGTATGAGCATAGGGTAAAAAGTCCAGCTTTCTAGGGATAAAGACCCAGAAACACAAGGGCAAGGATGCAGGAGCGAACCAGGCAATGTGACTGGAATACAGGGCACTGTGAGGAACTTGAGATGCTCAGGGAGTTCTCCAGCCGACACCTGGATGTTGAAGCCTTCAGTATCAGCTGAACAGGCTCTCAGGACACCCTGTGAGCTGTTGTAATTTTGCATATCTCAAACAGTACTTAATTTAATGATCAACTCCTGGGATTATGTCTGGGTTGTGATTTAAAAATAGATTTTCCAGTGTAAAAGGAGCCGGCAGGAAGGGGTTCGTTGCTGAATTAAGCTGTGTTTAAGTGAGAACCGGCCCTGCAGAACAACACGTTCCCTGCGAAGATGGCAAACCAATTTCAGTGGCTCTACCCTTTACGAGCTGCTATTATCAACCCAATTGTATGTTTTTTCCTGTTGCACAAACATGTTCCCAAAAGACTTTTAAAATAGCTTTCTTTCCTGCTAAATCGTTGTGCCAAGCACTTTTTTCTGACTCTCAGCTCTAAGTGGACCAGGATGTGTTAAAGAAAAAAAACACAAAACTGCCCCGTCACGCTTGACAGCGTTTAATAGGCCTTAACATCATTGAACTGTTTCCAACCTCACAGCCTCCCGCCCTTTCTGGGAATCTTCCCATGGTGTGTTCTACCCAAAACAAAAACTATCCGGAAGAAACAAATGCAACACCTTCCCAAGGGTTCCACTTTCAATCAAGGCATCTAGTGAAAAGCCTGCACACCCAAGTACTGTTCTCTCCAAGTGAAAAAAAAAATCAAATCAGAAAATAAAACTTGTTTGTAAACATTTAAACATCCTAAGAGGGAAAGAAAAATGAGGCTATTTTTTAGATTCTGCACCTTGAGAGCGAACGGGGATGAGCCCTTAAACACAGGAAGCGAAGACCAGCCTGGAAAATACGTCTTCAATAAAGAAGTGGATACAAATCTCCAGAACTGGTTTTTAGGTACTTAGTACTTCTGAATATACTTACTCTTTTTCACTTTATCTCTTTTTAAATATCTTTCATTGTTTCTGAAAAGCAAATAAACATATCCACAAACAGACTGGAAGTGTCTTTCGAAAGACTCTGCCCCTTCGTAGATGCATCTCTAACTGTAATGCTGTGTATGTCACCAGCTACATGTCTGTCTTCCTCACACAATTTCCTTGACAAAAGCCTTTCTAAACTACCAAACAATGGCAATCTCAAAAGGAAAGAGAAGAAAATAAGCAAAAGATAAACCCTAACCCATGTTTTGGTGGTAGCCATGCCTGGAAAATTCTAAGAAGCATTTTGGGGCAGGAGTCAAAACGATTATCTAGACATTATGGTAATTTGGCATTTAAAAAATAATTAGAAATAACACTACAAGTCTTGTATTTGAATGGAGGGCTATCAGGCAAACACTAGAGTGAACAACAGGGCAGAGAGTACAGATTCCATGTAGAAGACCTGGATACCTACAGGGATGTTTGCTCTAGGGGGACAAAGGCAGTGTAATCTACAGCATCTCTCCAGGCTTCTGCAGTTGTAAGATGGGAGTAGCAAGCATATGCATCATGAGTGCCTAGTACTTGGTAAATGCTGTCTGTACAGCAAGTGGTGGTCGTGGCTCACTCTGTAACTGGTCACAGTTACAAGACTTGTAATGTTGAGTCAAATTATGGATGAATATTTAACCGTACAAATTCTCTTAGCCTTTTGTAAAGTAAATGTTGTGGGCCTCTGAAGATAGTGGGATGTAGGACATTCAAGAATGAAGGGAGATGGAGAGTTGTGTCTAAGTCATTTGTTTCTAATCAAATGATTTGGCTGTGTGTGCATGACACAGCTGTTTTTCGCTTTGTTTGTTGGTGCCTTTAAAATACATATTAGCCCTGTCCTTTAAGAACAGTAGTAATGCCCAAGTCTCTCTCTCTCTCTCTCTCTCTCTCTCTCTCTCTCTCTCTTTCTCTCTGTCTGTGTGTGTGTGTCTTTCTCTCTCTGTCTTTCTCTTTCTCTCTCTCTCTGTCTCTCTGTCTCTCTGTCTCTCTCTCTTTCTCTGTGTGTGTGTGTGTGTGTGTGTGTGTTTCTCTCTCTGTCTTTCTCTTTCTCTCTCTCTCTCTGTCTGTGTCTCTCTCTCTCTCTCTCTGCCTGAGGATAGTATTATTAAGGGGTGGAAGCAATTCACACGTTGTCACAACAGACTGAAGGGGCCTTCTGAGACTGCACTATCAATGCTTGTTTTTGTTAGCTTCATCTATTCCCAGATAAAGAGGAGATCGAAAATGGAGGTGACAGATAATGTGGTCTGTAAATAATGGGAGGTTTATAGCTCGAGAAATATCAGTGTAAAGAGATGTAAATGGTTCAAAGGGGAGAAGAACCTGTACCACTTAGGTTTAAAAGAATGTCTATTGGGTTCCTTTGCATCTTAGAACAGGGGGATAACTTAGAAGTGCTGTTTTTATATTCTTACCTGTACTATTTAAGACATGCATGTGTCTGTACACAGGTGTATGTGTGTGTGTGTGTGTGCTTTCATCATTGTAGACATTCTAATACTGCCTGTGTTCCTATTAAATGGCACCAGTGGGTGGCTGTAAAGCAGATAAGATTTATCACCCCATTTGTGGAATGTCTTATCAAAGCTTCACACCAGACCCCACAAACATCCCACTGGGGATCCACAGAAGAACCTGATGAGAATAAAATCATCATTTAATGTATCATCTGAGATGATTTTTTAAGTTCTGGAATATTCCCAATAATTTCTTGTTCCATAATATCATAGTGTAAGCTTGATTAACTTGTGAAAATTCTTTGTGAGAGAACACAATATGACAGAAAATAATCAATTTATGCTTTAAACAAGTTTTCTGTGGAATGGACTTGTCAAGGGGAATCATAGAGGATTCTGGTTTTGCAGGATGAAAGGGGATTTCCAGTAAGGAAATGAACGAGACAAGAGTTTTTGAAACAGCAATATTGGGACACTAACATTTATTCATAATTAATTTATTAATTTTCACCTATTGTTTTCTAAGTAAATATCATCATGCTTTCTTAGGTACTGAAAAGATAACTGTTTGAAAAAGAACACAGCTTGCTGACTTTTGTGTGTGTGTTCTGTGTGCGGATTTGTGTTTATACATATACATGGCTTGTTAAGATGCTTCACCTTGTTAATTCGTAAAGTACATAAGAAAAAGCAATATACTTGCTGAAGAAATTATTTTCTCATACCTTTGAAGAACATAAAAACTTAGTAGATGAAATAAATCCTGGCAATGTGCTTGTTTTCTATTGAGAAACAGAAAGGGGTGGATCCAAATGGGAAGGGAGGTGGGGGGGAATTGGGAGCATCAGAGGGAGAGGAAACTGTAATCAGAATATATGATGTGAGAAAAAAGTCTATTTTCAAAAAGAGAAATAAATAAATCATGACAATCAAATGAAAAAAGTATGAAAATTTTTAATTGCCTATTTCTATAAATTCATCTGTAGCATACATTCTAAATCTTAGTGATATATTTTTCCTATTAGTCCTAAGCCTATGCTGAGACCAACTTTCATATCATACTAGAAAAAACTCAATTTTAAAATAAAAGAATGGGAAAAATAATTATTGGGCATAAAGTAAGGACTGAGATAAAGTTTGGTATAAATACTTGGAACTCTGACATTACAGCTGTCTCTAGCAAAGACACACATCTAAGCAACAAGTTATGTGTAAAAAGATCAAAAACCATTAGAGTATGAAGAAACCCAGGTTCTAATTTTAACCAAGCCCAGGGATTACAGTGGAGACAGGTGGCGTCTAGAACAGATGACAGATGTGGTCCTAAGGCGTTTTGAGCATGGTAAAAAGATTTCCTAATGATCCTACCTTCATATGCTATCATCTTAATGTCTGTTATTGGACAATTAAGTATTTAATCTGTAAGCTGTACCATCGTTCATTTGATGGCCTCCATTTTCCTTCCTTTTTAATTCAGGTTAGGATATGGTACCTGATTCTTAGTGTTCATTGACTCTTTTTCAAGTCTATTGTTCCAAGTAAAATTTATTGGTAATTACATTATTATTTAAAAAGTGTGCATATATGTATATATGCTAATTCATTAAATATAAAAGTTTAAACTAAAAGCAAGGAGCCTACAGGAGACAAAAGTTACAGTTTAATACATAACACAATTTTCTTGTGGACAGATGTAAAAAGGTGATTTTGGGCTTTTGTTTTATAGCTACCGTGAGTTTGATCTTCCCAAGGCCTTAATAAATGTTCTGAAGGAGATTTGCTTTATATTTTAAAGATTACTTGGAGCATTATTGAAAAATAGAGACTAGATATAAGACTCAAAGATGTCCAATACAAGAATCATGCCAGTTTTATTGTTGTTACTTTTTAGTGTTTGGGATGAAGTTCAGGGGTTCTTGTGTGCTGGCGAGTGTTCTGCCACTGAACTAACTCCTCAGACCCAAACTGTATTGTCTACTGTGTGTGAAGATTTTTTCCTCCTTATAAAGACTAAAGACAATCATGACCACTCCTGCTTGCACTTCAGAGGCCTAAAGGAGTCTTGCCTCAAATTTGAGGTAAGGCTGCGTATCAAAAAACAGGAGAGAGAGAGAGAGAGAGAGAGAGAGAGACACCCTCACTCACCAAAAAAAAAAAATCCCCACTGAGCCCAGTTCTTACACTGAAGTAAGAATCTGGAAAGTCAATATACCTTGAATTACAGTCACCTTCTGCATAGAGGATAAAACAAAACAACTGCCTGCCTGCTGCAACTGTTTTTGTTTTGACTCTTGGGATAATCCAGATTTTTTATTATTATATTGATAGGTAAATATAAATTTGCATGGTTTAGAAAGCAACCCGTAACCTTTTAGTAAAAGAAATGAAGTAATTTAATCACCACACAGTTGAAGGAGGTAATTATGTTCCTGTGATAACTGAAGACACCAAGACGAAGGAAAATAAGACAGAGGGTTTTTCTTCCTCTTATCATTTTTTTATTGAATTTTCTCTTCTCTATGGTCTAGATAGTAATATTGTGGAAGTATTAAATTTATTAGTTATATATATAAAAAAAGTAGCAATCGTGTTTATGGGATTTATAAGTAAATGACTTCAGAGCACAAAATGCCAGCAAGTGTTCTTGCTCAAAGGTCTGGAGTCCTTGGCATCACCATCTTTCTCCCAAGGCTGTCAAGGGGCTGAGTGGTTTTGTGAAGGGATGTTTTACATGTGAATGCCTTAAATTGACCCTGTTTGCCCAATAATGATGGATAATTGCCTTGATCTCCCTGGGAAAGGGTTTACAACACAAGTGCGCTTTTCCTCAGTCCTCTGAGTCAGCTTCTAGGGCTTTCTTGTTGTGATTCAGGAATAACCTTAGCAGAGAGTAAGGATGTCTCTCTGGGCCAATAAAGGAGATGCTGTAATTTAGCATCTGTATGAAAATACATATTTTCTGACAGTTTCCTTCCTCAAGTATTAGGAAAGTTAAATAACCTTAAGCAAAAGAGATTCAGCAGCAAATGTTTGACTTTAAAGTCAAGCCTACACAAAGAAGATAGCAGCATAATGCTATCCTAAGCAGGATCCACACATTATGACATGATTTATTGAGACAGCAGTAGGCACCTGATAGAGGACAAGATATGAGTAATGTAACAAGAATTGAAAGGAGATAAGATAAAAGTTCTTGATAAGTTGTCCTGCAGAGACAGTATAAATTTGAAGCACAAATTTAAAGTTACAAATGGAGGGAGGAGATGACCTCATCCGGAGGCTCAAGGGATGATTTCCCAGAGGAAGTGGTATTTCATTAGACATCTGCAGTTGGAGGATGGTTGTTGAGAAACACAAAAGCAAATGGCTCCTGTCAGCAAGGGGTGGGGGCAGAGGGCAAAGGAGAGGACCCTATGAGACGGGTTATGAAGGCAGGTCCTTCATGAAGAATACACTGAACTTAGAATTAGATAACTTGCCGAAGACCCTGGTCTGCGCCCGGTATCACCTGCAAACATCTGGTTCCAGCAAAGAGAAATTATTTGGTTTATGGTTATTCATTAAAAGTCAGTTGCAGCTGGGCTGGGTGTGAGGGAAGAAAATGATTTGAGTGAAGAATCCTTCTGAAGAGTTTGGCTTTTGAAAAGGGGAAGAAAGAGGTTTAGTGGTAGGTGTGGGAAGACCTGTGGAGTGGAGTTTTATTTTTAGAAAAGTCTGACATCACCATTTCACAATAATAATGGGGAAGTATGTGAATGAGGGCATTGACTATACAAAAGACATTTAGATTTCTTCAAAGATTGGAAAAAAATAGGTTCCCAAGCAGCATTAGGAAAGACTACTTGGCCAGCTTTAAAAACTGGTACAGAGGAAAGCCGAATAGCAGTTCTGGTGAACTTGGACTTAGGGAAACAAAGTCTTCTGTCTACTCCATCCTTTTGTAACATTGGTTGTGGAAAACACAGAGAAATTGGAAGACTTGGAGGCCATGGAATACAGGATTGATTAAGCCAAGTAGGACCTTGAAAAAGCAAATACCAAGTTTGAGCTAAGATTAAAGTTTGCTGATTTGGGAAAGAACATCATTCCCACAGCTCATAGGAAAAGAACTTTATAGGCAGAGAGTAGAAGGTGGAGCCAGGGGCTTACAGGGAGGCAGATAAAGGACCCATGGCCCCTATGGACATGTATAGTTTTTGGCTTTGGGGATAACAGCACTGTAGATGTGGGATTTCAGACTTTTCGATTGGATGATTTCTGTATGATGAAATTAAATAATATCTTCCTAGAGATTTTTAGAAAAACAAACTGAGTAATATATTGATTTTTATTCTGGTGTTTGATTAAAGGAAGGGTGTTTGAAGTAATTATCAACTTTAATTACTGATAAAAATTTTAAGAGCAGAAGCTCCTTTATAGTTCAAATTTGGCTATTTTTTTCTCCTTTCATAAATCATGCCTTTTCACTTCTTGGACTGAGATAGCCCTACAAGTACTGAGAGTACTGCACAATGTACCTTAAGAAAGTGATTTTCAAGACAATGGTTTTGTGTGTGTGATGTGTGCTCGCACGTATGTGCGCTAACATTTCCTGCCTTACTCCTTTGACAACAGGTCTTCCCCTAACCTTGAAGCCCCGATGTTCCTTCTGTCTCTACACCTTGTCATGCTAGGATTCCAACAGTGTGCAGCCATACCTGGCTTCTTATATGAAAACTGGGGATTAGAATTCAGTCTTTTGCTTAAATACCAAGTGCTCTTACCCAGTGAGAGCATTCTCCCCAGACTCCAGTGTTGGGGACTGCTTCTAACATTTTGAATTAATATGGCCCCCAAAATTGGGAATCTGTGTGTCCAAACACTGGTTTTCAGTCGATCGATAAAGAGCCAATGGCCAATGGTTGGGCAGGTAGACTGAGGCAGGACCTTTGGATTTGCAGGGCTAAGAACTGGAAGAGAGGAAGGAGGAGAGATCACTATGACAAGGAAGAAGAAAGACCAAGCCTGTGAAAATCAGAGAAAGTGGCCACCTCCCCAGTTGTGTTTGGGGTAGCAGAGATGAAATATAGATTTTTAAAAGATGTTAACTCAACATCCTCAGTCATCAGGGAAATGCAAATCAAAACAACCCTGAGATTCCACCTCACACCAGTCAGAATGGCTAAGATCAAAAACTCAGGTGACAGCAGATGTTGGCGAGGATGTGGAGAAAGAGGAACACTCCTCCATTGCTGGTGGGAATGCAAGTTGATACAACCTCTCTGGAAATTAGTTTGGCGGACCCTCAGAAAAATGAACATAATACTACCTGAGAATCCAGCTATTCCACTCCTAGGCATATACCCAGAAGATGCCCCAACATGTAATAAAGACACATACTCCACTATGTTCATAGCAGCCATATTTATAATAACCAGAAGCTGGAAACAACCCAGATGTCCCTCAACAGAGGAATGGATACATAAAATGTGGTACATTTACATTACTCAGCTATTAAAAATAATGTCAATTCTCAGAAAAATGGATAGAACTTGAAAATATCATCCTGAGCGAGGTAACGCAGTCACAAAAGAATGAACATGGTATGTACTCACTGAGAAGTGGTTTTTAGCCCAAAATTCAAAATATCCAAGAGTCACTTCGAAGCAACAGTAGGGCTGAGTGTGAAGTCTCAGATGGAGGACTTGGAGAAGGGACTGAAGGAGCTGAGGGAGCTTGCAGCCCCAGGGAGGGAGCAACAGTGGCAACTGGACTGAATCACCAACCAAAGAATACACATGGAGGGACCCATGGTGCTGGCCACGTATGCGGCAGAGGAGGGTCTTGTTAGCCATGGGGGGAGCAGAGGCCCTTGGACCTGAGTGTTAGATCCCCCAGTATAGGTGAATGCCAAGGAGGGAAGACAAGAGTGGATGGGGGGGGGGGAAATACCTCCATAGTGGCAGGGGAGGGGGAGGGAATGGGGAGGTTCCAAAGGGGAGATCTGGAAAGAGGGAAACATTTGAAATGTAAATAAAGTATTCAAAAAAAAAAAAAAAAAAAAAGATGTTAACTCAGGAGTACCATAAGGAGTATTTGCTAGCACTCACTGGGAAGGATTAGAACTGCCCAGCTTTTGTGTGTATATGTGTGTTTGTGTGTGTGTGTGTGTGTATGTGTGTGTCTTTCATTCACAAATCCAGAGGGCTCTGGCAGGCGGCTGGCCACTAGAGCACAAAGCAGTTTAACAAACTACTACTACACTCCAGCATAGGTAATCTTAATATAATTGAGACAACCCTGGCTACAATAGTTACTAAACACAGTGGATTATATAAAGGAATTTGGGTAAGTTGGTGGAACACAGTCTTAGCATGCAGACAGAATTTCAGTTCTAATACTGTCATGTGTATACACACTGAAAAAGAAGAAGAAAATGAGAAAGAAAAGAAGGGGGGAGGGAGGGAGGGATAGGAAGGGAGGGAGGGAGGGGGGAAGAAAAACATTGAAATTACTATTAAGCTGAATCTCACTCATACATGTTAGAATAGAGATAAAGGTCTATTACGGAGAAAAAGAAGCCCTAGTCAAGAGAATAGTATCTCTGGTTTGATGAAACCTAATATCCTACCTGGGAAGGGTCAATCACCTGGTCAAGAGACGACCTACCCTTTGAAGGTGGGCTCCCTAAGCCGTGCTAAGGAGATAGATGGTATAATTTTTCCTTTAAGGAGAAACTGTGCTTTCCTCCTAAAGTCCCTGCCCCTAGTATTGGACTGTAGTGATGCAGCTTCGTACATTGGACCACTTTTCTGAACTATTTAGAATGTTTTCTTTTATCTATTTTCTAAGCATGCTTTCTCTTAATAATTTAGGCATCCAAAGATAAGGATTTGTTTGACCCAAGCCTCAATACCCTCAGGCTTAATGTAAAATAAAGTAGGTAAATTATTGTTTCACAGTTGGTGACATCTCAAAATATTTGTTACTTGATAAGTTTCAGTAAATAATCCTACATGTAAATACTTTTATTGATTATTTTCTATCAATTGCATAACTATTACTAGTATATATGTTATGTGTATTTTGTTCTCTGAGAGTTTGTAATCTAATACAGAGGGCAATAGTTTTCCTATCTGCCTAGAGTGCATTTCAATACCACCAGTAGATTTTTCTCATACCTATATATAACTTTGATAAAATTTAATTCATGGTGAATGAAAATAAGATCAAAGTAATTAATAATGCAGAAAATGAAACAATTATAACAAAATACTGCAATAAAATTGATTGACAACATTGCTACTCATGTGCTCTGGGGGAACTTATGTAAAATAAAGCAAAACTCAAACACAAGCTGTGAATACTGTGATTTCTCTCCTGATAAGCACGGCAGCTCCTAAACAGATTGATGTGTCCCAAGGCCCAGTCACATATGCAGCATGGTATGCTGGACAGAGGGACGATTAAAATCCTGAGTTACACAGCACAGAGCCATGCAAGATTCAGTCATGGTACTCAGAACAGCTGCACAAGGTAAAATGTTATAACTTTTCTTTGCAATGTTCCGTTTCTCTTAGCCCTGGATACCTGAAACCATGGAAACGGAAAGCCATGGCAAGAAGGGACTCCTATTTCTTAGTCTGTGATAAAAAAACTGATCATTCTGAGGTTTTATGTTTGCAGGTCTCTAAGATGACAGGAACAACTTGGTTGTGAAGAATAAGTAGAGGATTAATAAATGAGGAGAGAGAATAGATTCCAAATAGAAAAAATGAAATGAGCAAAGGCATAAGACAGGAGCAAGGCGTGTTGTCATATTACCATGATGATTGTGCAATGCTTTCAGCCTGCAAGTGAGGTTCTGTGCTTATCTGACTGCTGCTCTCCCTATGGATGGTGGGGTTTTTTTACCAGTTACTTTGATTGCACTTGTTCATCTCCTTATAGGAGGAAAGCGAGAGAATATTGTTAGGCTCCAACAGTGTTTAAATAATTCTTATTAGCATAATAAAAAGATAAAAGTGGGTTTGGAACACTCCTGATGATAATATAAATTATTATACCATTCGCAGTTTTTAATAGTTAATGGCCTGATCTTTAAATACTCCTTTCATTCAGCCTCTAGCTTTGTGTGTGGATAGTGAAATGACGGACTCACACAGAGAAAACTGTGATTTGTGTTTCAGTAGCAATAAAATGCCAGTGAGGGTAAGTCAAAATTGCTTTGCCAACACCTAGATCTGGAGGAAGCGGGGATCGGATATTTGCAATGACTGGAAATTGGCAACAGATACCATATAGACATTTAACTCTTCTAAACTCTGATCTTACATAAATAAAATGTGAAAATGATGTAATGCTCTATGTAGTGTTCGTTCATGTGATCACAAAATAAAAGACCAGCACACAGTGAGCTGAAACCATTTTCTGACAAAATGTATGCATTTGGTGAATGTTAGCCATTACTGTGATGAAAATGCATTATTGGATATAGTTAACTGTACCAATCTAGCAGAAAGAATGGAAAGCATTATTTCTAACCTTTTCAGGTTAGTGTTCTGGGGTGATTTATATAATTTATATGTAAATTTTCCCTATGAGAAGGAAATTTTCCCACCTTGCTTTCAGTATAGGAAAGTTGTATGATTGTAGTTGCTTAACAAAGTCAATTAATATACTTTGACTCAAGAAATTTCCTGGATTTCTCAATATTACTCAACTGTTTTACACAGTAGTAACTTTAAGTAACAAGATTATAAACATGAGCAAATTTTAAACCTACTGCTAATGCCTTTATGTAGATCACAGTCATGTCAAAAGGGTCTCATTTGAAATCTATCTTGCATTGGAAAAGCCCATAATTATCAGTAACCTACCTTATAAGAGAATGAGAAAGATATCTTTTTTATCATTACAAAATAGATAATACTGCCGAGTGGGGAGGCACACGCCTTTAATCGGAGTACTTTAGGAGACAGAAGAGGCAAGCCTCAGTGAGTTCGAGGCCAGCCTGATTTACAGAGAGTTCCAGGAAAGCCAGGACAACAAGGAGAAACTCTGTCTCAAAAAATAACAAATAAAGAGATAGCTAAATAAATAAATCCCTAGGTCAAACTATATACATGCTATTGGCTAAGGACATCATTTGCCTGCGGCTAACACCATAATCTATCCCCCTCATACCATCTAGGGGTTGAACCAACAACAACAAAAAACAAAACCACTTGGCATTTCTTGTTTTCTAGGAGGTTGAAAACATTTGATTCTGACATATTCAGCAGACCAAGTTTCCCAGTGTTCCGTCCATAGCATGATAACTAATCAACTACTAATTGATTAGTTGCTGGGTAATGTGCTGTTATTCTCTAAGGGAACCTACTAAAAGAATATTTTGTAATGTAACAATGTTGCATTAAATCCCACATACGCATTGATATAGAACTGCTAGTAGCCAGTGTCTCCATATAAAGTGATTATGATCTGTCCTTCAATTTGCTAACTCGACTTTACCTGGGAACAGATTTTGATCTATCTAAATATATTTTGAGTAGTGATGATTATTCTTTCTCTTAAGAAAGACCTGCTTGAGGATTTGAAGATAGCTTAGATAGTCATGTAAAGTTATGTCTTCAAAGCATGATAACCTGAATTCAATCCCCAGAACCTACATGAAAAAGACAGGCATGGTAATATATTACTAGGAAGAAAGGCTCACTAGCTAACTAATCAGCATCTTTGTAAGGTTGCTCCAGGCTAATGAGAAATCCTGTCTCATAAAACAAGATAGAAGCCTCTTAAGGAACAATACTCAATGTTGTCCTTTGTCCTGCATACCAGCATATGCATACACAGACACACAGGCACACACATGTGCATGGGAAACAGACTGATTTGTCTTGTTTGCTTGCTTGCTTGCTTGTTTATTTGTTTGTTTGTAACAAGGACTCATTGTATAGTCCAGGATGTCTGTGAATTTAGATTCCTCTGACCCCGCTACCAAAGTGCTGGGATAACAGTTATATATTACCATGCACAGCTTTAAGAAAGATTTTAAATGAATATGTTCTCCACACATGATTACTGACGAATATTGAAGAAAAAATTCTTTTTGAACTGAGGTTATATTTTTTTCTTGTATCTCAAATAAAGTGCATTTAGTTTATAGGAGCACATGGATTTAAAACCGTGTCAAGGAAATTTTCTTACAAACTAATATATATGTAAAGAGAAAGTCATGTTCCAATGATCTACTCAAAGCAACATGGCAGAAATAAAGAACAAAACACCAACAACAAATAAAGTAAAACCAATACCCAGAATAAATGAAATGTGATATTTAGGCCTGGGTAATTTTTTTGTTTGGTTGGACATCAACCCAAATTTGAACATGAATGGGAAAATCTCATGAAGTGTATGCCTATTTTAGCGTGAATTGATGGCACTTATTTTATTATTAAGCCTAAGTTCAAATAACTGTATGTGAGTGTGTGTTTATCTATATAGGAGTTTTACCATAAAAGAAAGACTTCTAGGGAGCTAGAAAGATGGATTAATGATTAAGAGCACTTGTTGCTTCTGCAGAGGACTTGGATTCAGCTCCCAAAACTCACATAGTGGGTCATTCAAGTTCTACTGGATCCAATACTCTCTTCTAAGATTCCTGGACACCAGGCATGCACATGGTGCACATACATGCAAATAAAACACACACATTTTTTAATCTAAAAAACGGGTAGAATACCAGATGATAATAATAGACTAGAAATAAAAATGTTCTGATTACAATAAAATAGTCCTTTCCAAACGATCACTGTGAATGTAGCCCAGGAGCTTAGGGCTATGAGTCATAGTTTTACTTTCCTTTACATCCAAAGTCTGTTTCTCGTTGGAGGAAAGTTTTAGGTTCAGCATATAAACAGCTGCAAATATTTGTCTTTGGTTTTCCGTTGTGAGATATCTATAATAGTCGAAGAAAGTCGAGAGCATTTAGCCACAGCAGGAACTTCCTGCAAAAATATACTGAACAACTCTGCCCCTTTTATAAACATACCCTTTGTTTCTTCATAGGTTCTAGAACTTTCTCAAATGTTTAAAGTAGAAACTTGTGTGTTGCATGTGTCTTTACTGACCTGTAGAAATATAAATAATATTTTTAAAATACTAGGAGGAATCTATATATTAATGTAACATGCTGAAGGCATCTACAACTGAGGAGATGAATTAGGCAAAAATTGGATAATCTTTAAAAGACATAAAAATGGCACTGCAGAGAAAGCTGGCTGAAACTGAAGAATAACCAGTAGAGGTGTAACTCTAACAGATATCCATGAATTATAGATAGCCAAGTATGTAGCTCTTGTACAGCCTGTTCCTAGCATGTGTGAGATCCTGAGTTCAACAACCAGCATATAAATAAATAAATAAATAAATAAATAAATAGTAAAATTATATTTTATTGTATTCACTATAGTATATTTTAGAAGAAAATATTTGGCCAAAATTAATATAGTTGATGAAAGATATCTAACATGCTTTGACTGAAAGATTAATGAAGGCCAGATAGAACATAAAACAATAATAAAATGTTTATTATTAACTAATATTTATATTCATATTTCCAAGACCAAGATTGATTAAAATGCTATTTATCTTCAAAATAATACTAAGTATATTGGAATTAACAAGTAGTTCTAGTGTTCAAGTTAAAGAAAAGTTAAATGGAAGCTAAAATCTAAACAACTTAGTTACCATAATTTTATAATAATTACTGAACTGAATATTTAGTCAATATGATCAGAATAAACTAACAAAGGTGTGTGAAACATGTATCTTAAATTTGTGGGACAATATCTTATATTCAATTCAAATTAGATAAAGATTGAAATATCACTAGAAAATATTTTTAAATGTATTAGAGCATTGATTTTTTTACCATTTTGTGTTAGAAAAAGCTTTGAGCAAGATTATTAAACATCAGTGATAGTTATTATTAGATCCCTCTCGAAGTACAATGTAGTCAGAAAGGCTGCTCTCTGTCCCTCCTACCTCCTGTCAGTCAAGTTTTAGAGCGTGCTGAGTGATTGAGTAAATTAGCCATTTCAAAATGCTTAAAGCTAGAAGACCAGAAGTGTGACAGTATAGTTATTAGAAAGATATGCATATGCTGGTGGGTTTTTCAACTCATCTTTAGGTCAAAGATATTCCAGATTCTCAGAACTGGGGTGGACTTGAGAGTCTTGCAGTATCATCTGCTTGCTTTACAGACTTAGAACATAGGAGCTAAGGGAGTTAGTACATTGCAATATATTCCATAACAGTGGCACTGAACTAAAGACAAGCATCATGTCTCTTTGGTCTCGGCTCTGGGTTATTTATTAGACCAAAACAAAACTATTATTGATTCAAATGAATGCATGGAAGTCAATTCCTAATTTTACTTACATGTTTCATGGCATGGGATGATTTTTTTTAAACCTATTTATTGCTGGAATTTAAACTCATTTGCACTTTAAACTTAATTGTTAAAATGAAAATTATTACAAAGGCACATTTACTCTCTCTCTCTCTCTCTCTCTCTCACAGACACACAAACACACACACACACACACACACACATGTCTTGTCCATTCTCAATAAGTCATATGGGATAAAGCAACTGAAGAGAGAGCAGTTTAAATCTGGGCCTTTCATTGCATTTCTTCAAAACTATTAAATAAATCCTACAATTTTCACATTGGAATGATATTCTAAAATTTTTTATTATCTTCCCTGATACACACATTGGGAAGACAAAGCCAGTTATTTTCTATTTTAAAAAAATCTTCTGTTGTAGGTTCTTCCCTACATATCATTACAAAGCAAAATTGGAGACTTATAAGAAGTGATCTGGCGTCTCATCACACAGAGAATATCGGGAAGACAGAGGCAGCTGTCACATACATGTTGGCATTTGGAGCATTCAGACCTTGCTGTGAGGAACACTGAGTCATCTGAAATGCAGGGTGCAGAGGAAGCTGACACATAAAGGGACAGAGCACTCATGAGTTCCCAAAGACAGGCAGTGGGACAAAGAACAATTACACATGGTCTATTTTGGGGCTGAGCAATGTAGGTTGAGAATTCTTTTTTAAGAAATGCACAGCTCAAAAACAGAAAAAAGGAACCATCTCACAAAGCTTTGAATTCAAGATAACACAATTTTACTTTCAGTACTATTACAATACCTTAACAGGAAAATCACTCATTTTTGAATTATTAAAAAACCCTTCAGCAACACCAAAAGTTAGTTAGGGTAAGGAGATCTAATTAAATATTGTGGGGACTATCAGCTGCAAATAGATGCAGAGTTATTTTATTTTCCATTCCACTACAATGACTGAACACATCTGTCTTTTTGGATCCATCAATACCTATGAAGCTTGCTGTTCTTTGACAGAATAAAATTCAATGTTTTCTAAGGATTCCTAAAAATAGTATCTGGAATACTGCAAAACGGTGAAGTGGCTCATTTTTCTATATTCCTATTCTTTTATTTATAATTAAGATACCCTGTGTATTCTAATGATAAGGAATTATTATCTCACCCCATTCATAGACATTATAACAGTGATTATGTCGTTACAAAAATAAAGAATCCTATACAAAGCAGGCATTTAGTTCAAATTAATAACTTAGCTATATGATAACATTTAAAAATCATCTCTAGATCAATGTAATATATATATAATGACTTTAAATTTAAAATATATCATTAAATCACTACAATAAAAATATGACACATTCAAAATTAACTTAATATTCTTAACGATCTAGCCTAAGACACACAATTAGAGGGTGAAATCTACTTTGTAATGTCCTAAGAAAATAATTTTGAGTTGATAGGTGCATACAATTCCACCTTTACCAGTAGTTTGTTGGGTTGCCACTCAAGGTTTTTATTAAGAAGTAGACTATGCAATCTTCTGTGGAATTTTTGTCCCTATACTTAATGCGTTCTTAATACCCTTGACTTTATTGCAAATTCAAGATGTTACTTTGTATATTTTGTTGAAATATATTCAATACCTGAGTGTTAGACCATCCAAAGTTTTGACAGTTGGTAGCACAAGATGTTGGTGTATCATCATATGGCCCTGGATGACAAAAGAAGATTCCTGTGAATTTGGTAACATTGTAAGTGGAAAGTGGAATTGTACAGAACTTAACTTAAAAGCATATACTAGTGTGGTTCTCTGTTAAAACTCCTCATTTTAAATGGTGGGTTTGAAAAGGAAGTTTAGAGGAGATACATCTGTCACACTTAGGTTACCATTAAACTAGCCCAGAAATGAGAAGGGAAACACTTTGTCTTTGTTTTGTAGCATGGTGACATGTCCTTATAACAGGGTCACTGAGGGACGAAACATGGAGCCAGGTATCTCCTATTGCTTGAGATCTCAGCACTAGAAAGAGGTAGAGACTGCAAACGTGTAGCTTTGCTCTATAAGTTAAGGATACCATAGTCCCTGCCTGCTAGAGCTATTAAGGAGAAAGCTTACCAACAGTTAGATAGGTAAAGGTCCAGAGGTACTAAGTGCAGCAAAGAAAAACAAAGCAAATAAATGATGTATAAGAAGACTGTGGCTATCATGAAAAGTCTCCAAGGAGGTGGTGTTGATGTAGTTGGTGAGGGGGAGAGGCTGCTGTGACTGCCCTAGGGAGAGGTTGGTCCTACATTGATGGCTTGATTAATGGTTCTGGGACAGGGATGATTTGGCTAGTTCAAGGTATGGGTAGAAGGTTAGCATCATCAAAGTGGAAGGATTGAAAGCAAGGGTAGACACAGACCTGGTCTAAGAGGAACCCAAAGGCATATAGGGTCAGAAACAAACTTGACTCTAAATAAACTGAATGTGTATGTTGGCTTATATACATCTTTCCAGGTCGAGTGAACATTGAAAGTAAGATGAAATCATAATTTATTTTTCACTGCTCTACAATCATACTGTATTAAAATTTACTGAACTTCAAAGATGTCAAATCTGTGTTCTGTAATGTGTCTACCTCCCATTATGATCTGAGAAATTTTGTCACTCTTACCCTGATGACCCATTAATCTACAGTTATGCTTTAATGGTCATCTAAGCCATTGTCAAGGATATCTATAAAGTCAAGGCAAAAACTTATGTGAACATTCAAACATAGTAAGAAGATTATTTTTAAAAACAGTAAAGTGCTTTGTTAACTAAAACTTTTTTAATTACTTTGTAATACTACTCTGTAGTTAAGAAAAACTTACTATGCTTCCATAATTTCTATATATAACTGTAATCTAACTTTGCTATTATTAGGATCAAGATCTGGTTATATTAAGGAGATTTATTTAGATGTGAACCAATGCTGTCTATATCTAGAATTGGGATTTTTCTAAAAATGTTTTTGAAAAAAAATAAAAACTCCTCAGCCTCAGGCTTTATTGGCACCCATATGGAATTCAGCAGGTTCAAAGTTGAAGTTTATTTTGAATATTTTCCCAACTTGTTAGAAAAGGCTATTGGAAATAGAAACAGCTGAGAAACATTAGTGGGGTTTTGCTCAGTGTAATTCTAAAATTTTCATTTTTTTATCCCAGTCAAAATGACCATGAAAGAGTATTTTAAACCCTTGGGTAATTAGGTCATGAAACCAATTACCCTGATTACCATAAAATTAAATATGGAGTTAATTTTGGTTGATAAATATCTTGCATATATGAACAAAATTATATATGAGTTGCCATGCACATACTTTCATTTTAATATTTAAACGAACAAGTATTTTGTCAGTATGTATGTGTATCGTGTGTGTCTGGTGCCCTTGGAGGCTCAAGAGCTGGAGTTACAGACGGTTGTGAGTTATCATGTGGGTGCTGAGTACTGAACCTGGGTCCTCTGGAAGAACAGCCAGTGCTCTCAAACTTACTTTCATTTTATATGATAGCTACTAACACATAGAGTGTCAAATAGTGTAGTAAAGGTGAGTTAATATCCAATATGAAGTATAAAAAGTATTATTACACAAACCTCATGAAAATATAAAACCACTAGATAAGAACCAACAACTAATTTTGTTCAGTAGCACGAGGTCTAAATTGACTGGCCAATTAAAATGAACTAAACCTTGAGAACATAGAAAGGAAACATAGCATGTACACAGAGCAAATAGGTTTTCATTATTAAATGTTTCCATCATTTAAGTTAATGTTTTGATATTATTATGAAACATTAAGTAAGCTAAAGAGAAATAAACATACACCTAATTCTATTAAGAGGATATCAAAGCCTTGAAGAAATAAATAAGATAAATTCAGCTGATGGTTAAAAAGACAATTATGTAGTTGCCAAATTATGGCTTAGGTGAAAAATACAAACTCCAGTGCCTTTCATAATGTTTTAATAAATAAGAAGCTAACATTACGACAGTGGGTAGAGAGATACATCCTATTCAGATGATTTGTAAGCTCCATAACTTATTTTCAACAATTAATAAAATTCAGATATATAGAGAGGATAGATGATATATCAACCAACGATTGATTGATAGATAGATAGATAGATAGATAGATGATAGAGAGAGAAATCATGATAGATGATCCACAAAAAGTGGGTTAGTCACAGTTCCTCTAAATCAACTAATTATTACCTAATTTGAAACAAATGTTTAAGAGGAAAATTTTTATTATTTTTAACAAGCAAATTCACCATGATTCATGACCAGAGATGTAAATCAAAACCACAATGAGATATTGTGTTACACCCTCCAGAGTGGCAAAAGTTAGAATGTTTGACAACAATACAGTTTTGGAAAGGCTATGGTGCAATAAGTGTCTCATTTACTGTTGCTAAGAATTTAAAATGGGTCACTATTATACTTAGAAATATGTCTTATAAATCTTTTCTCAAAAAAAAAATCCATGCAGTTTATGGGGAGATATGTAGGAGACTGTTTATAACTTTGTGGCTTGTAAAAGTCAAATGTTGGAAGTAATTCTAACATTCTGCAGCAAAAGAAAGGATTGGTATATTCTGATACATTCATGCAAATGGAATACTGCAGTAGTGTTAAATAATATATCATACAACAGATATATCTCAAAAACTGCAAAGCTATGTGAAAGAAACATTTGCCACAGAAAACATAATTGCACCTTCAAAACAGAAAAATCGAAGCAGGAAAACTGGGGGCTGGAGAAATGGCTCAAAGTTTAAGAGCCCTGGCTGCTCTTCCAGAGGTCCTGAGTTTGATTCCAGCAACTACATGGTGGCCCATAACCATCTATAATGAAATCTGGTGCCCTCCTCTGGTGTGCAGGCATACATACAGGCAGAACGCTGCATACAAAATAAGTTTAAAAAAAAAAAAAAAAAGGAAACAGTAAAACTAAATAATGTGGTTATGCCCAGGTAACTGATCTCCAGATATAGGGAAACAGTTTACAGGTAAGACTAAATGTGTGAATCTATGATGCAGGAACTTGATGTTCAAATAAACCAGGTTCTAGTAAAAGTATGTTTACTTAAATGAGAACTTTATTAGCCAGGAGATGGTGACACACGCCTTTAATCCCAGTGCTCAAGAGACAGAAGCAGGTGAATCTCTGAGTTAGAGACCAGCGTAGTCTACAGAGTGAGTTCCGGGACAGCCAGGGCTACACAAAGAAACTCTATCTCAGAAAAATAAAAATATTTAAATAGGATATTTGTGATAGATACAATCTGCAAGTGAGACACAAAGTTTAGAAAGAAAACTATATAGAATATTGGTGTAGTATGACTGCCTAGAATTGTGTATTTTGAATCAAAACATGTACAGCAAGAGTACGAGGGGGGATGGCTTTGCTTCTCACAGGACAAACAAATTGAATTTTTTTCTTCCTTTTACAGTCAAAATATTACAAATTCATGAGAGTTCATAAGTATTGTTATAGGAATTTAATGAGTATAATTTACTTCTCTGAATTCTAGCCATCTGATTTTGTTTTTAAAATCTACTTCATACTCTGAATCTTCTAGAAAACTAGTGATAGAATTTTAGGTTATCAATGATGAAAAACCCTTGAGTCTAACCAACCAATGTTTGGTTAGCCCTTCTGACTTAAGACCCACCCCACAAGAAGGAACCCATACTTGACAATGCTTGGGTGACCAAAAACCGGAGACTAGATATCTCCAGAGACCTTGGTTAAAACCAAATACTACTAGTCAAAAAAATAATAATAATAACCATAAAGATTCAAAAACAACAACATAACCAAAAAAAAAAAAAAATGACTCCTAAAAGATACTCTGCCATACTTGGATCAGCGTCTTATTCAGCCATCGTCAGAAAAGCTTCCTCCTGCAGGTGGAAACAAATACAGAGGGCCACAGCCAGACATTATGCAAAGAGAGAGTCCTTGGAAGACACAGCTCTAAATGGGATGCTTCCACCAAATCCCTTGCCTCAGAGCTGAGAGAACCATGCAGAAAAGGAGGGAGAAAGTGTAAGAGAAAGAGGAGATGGAGGACAGCAGGAGAACAAGGCGCACTAAATCAACCGAACGAAGTTTCTATGAAAGCACAGAGATTGAAATAGCAAGCACAGGGTCTGCACAGGTCTGCACTAGGTCCTCTGTATGTTCATTATAGCTTTTAGTTTAGTATTTTTTGTAGGACTCCTGAATGTGTGAGCAAGTGGGTCCCCGCTTCTTGTGTCTTCTCTTGGGGCTCTTTTCCTTATCCAACTTCAATGAGACTGTTTTACTTTATTGCATTTTATTTTCTTTTAAAAATAGCAAATAAAAGAAAAGCCCTTGAGTTAATGTATGCTTTCTTGTGTATATGTGTGTGTGCGTATGTATGTGCTTACATGTGTATGTACCATCATATGCCTATCTCTATGTGTGTGCACCTCTGTATGTGTGTATGAGTTTTTACCTGAGTCCAGTGAAAAGAGAAAAGTTATTTAAACTAATAGCAAGTTTTTGATACTTCTCAAATAGTGATTCATAGAGGGAAAATGTGCCCCTGAATAACAATGCTACTTATTCAGAGCCAAGGCTTTAAAAAAAGAAAGTCTTGTATATATTTATCTTTGGAAATATTTTTGGCATTTCAGTGTGAATGCTTAGAGTTTTTTTAAAAAGATGACCACTTAATTTAAATATGTGACTTGTTTGCCTTCATGTGCTGTTATTGTGGGTTTGAGCCTAACATGTCCTTGTGGTATAGTCTCACAATCTGCAGGGTGCTAGTAAACAGAGCAATTTCAGAGCACAGTGGGAAACTTAAGCATTACTTCTAGCTGTGTTGAACCAGCTCATATTGTCTGATAGGCTTAGTGAAAAGGACTTAAATTGTACCAAATAGCCCTGATCCTTCCAGTGTGGTGACTAAGATAGTCTAGTTTCTGAGATGTCTATTCAGAAACTATCCTTAGAAACTGGACAATATCAACAGTTTAGACACCACCATTTAGAAGTACAGCTATTATCTTGACTCGTTGAGTTCAATTCCTTGAACAAAAAGAAAAAAATCTATTCGCTTCTCACAACCTAATAGACACTGCTCGGTGCTTATCTAGGGCAGTAACACTTAAACTTAACCGAAAGTACACAAAATCATAAGACAAAGGGTTTTTTCCCAAAACAATTTTAGTCCAAGAAATAATGCTTGCTTATTAACTTAAAACAGTACTCTTGGTCTGTCATCCATGGCCATGGATCTCACATCTCCCTGTCTTAAATGATGTGCTTTGAGACTGGATTTTTATCTCACAGTCATTCTGGAAAGTAGCATATGTTTGCTGAGCCGGCTTACCTTCTGGTCTCGCCTCTTAGTTTACACCATTATTTTGCTCCTTTAATTCAATCCTCCTTTCTTTTTTTTAATCAATTCATTTAGTTTTTGAGAATTTCATATGAATACTGAATTTATATCATTTCCCCCTCATTTTTTCTCCCTCCATCTCTTTTCACATTTCCCTCCACTCATTCTCAAATTCATGGCCTCTTATTTTTTGGTTAATATTGTTTCATACACACACACACACACACACACACACACACACACACCACATATACATTTAAATGTATGAATTCAACCTGATGAGTTCATTTAATGTTTTTCCTGTTTTCTATAGTTCCTTTTACTTTTAAATTTTATTCTTGACTTGATTTATATCAGACTTCACTTAGTCTTTAATAACTACTGAAAATTTTGGTGAAATGTTTTAATTAGTGCTTCCCTATAAAAAAAATTTCAATCCAGCAACAAGGCTACTCTGGCAAGGTATCACATCCAAAGACCTTCTAGGTCTGTATGTTTCAACTAGAATGACACCTCTTTAATCCCCCTGGCTAGAATACAGTCATGTCTTTAGTATGTACCTTTAATCACAAACAATGAAGATAAGGTTATTGTAGACAAAAGCAGCCATGTTTGAAAGTAACATCTAATTGAGGGGTAGGCAAAGTGATGAATCAGAGAAAGGTTTAACAGAATGAGTCAGAGAGTGGATATGCCCAACATTCAGCACAGAAAGGTGAAGTGCTTAAGAGAACATCGAAATAAAGAGAGGCAACTTAATAGAGAAACATGAAGGGCTGGGGAGGGAAGGCACTTTTACCAAGACAGTCTTACACAGACTGGTCACAGGTAAAGACAGAATGAGCCAGAGAATGAAAAGGAACCAGAAGATTTAGAACAAATTGCTAGAGCTAATTTGAGGCCAAAAAAAGCAATTCAATGAGAAGCCAAGAGAGGCAGTTTGAACTGGTCAGCTTAGAAGATTAGATTGTATGGAGGCTAGAAGTTCTCAAGCCTAGGCCTAAGGATGGTTAGAACAGAGAAAGAAACACCCAGGGCTCACCACAAGCCATGTGGTCTCACAGCTTGAGTTCAGCTCACATCCATCTCTTCATCCCTTCTTCTGAGAAAATAAAAGTGACTTTTACACTTCCCTCTTTAATTTATCAACTTCTATACAAGTCTCCAAGCTTGCCTTTTACTTTGTCAATTATAGCAAGTGTTCTGGATTTCCTCAAAAGTGAAACGCTTTAGGTTCTATTAAATGTTTATGGGTTTTAAAATATTTGACCAAACTATGGTATATATTAAAGCTTTTCTATAACTATCTGAAGTGACTAATTCCCAACAGGAGTTAGTTGAAATGATTCTTATCAAAAATTATAAATAACGCTTGTTTGTAGGTGACATCATGAATTACAAAGTATTGATTCAGATACTATTTTTTCTTTGTAGGCAGTTATTTAGTCACTGGTGCTACTACCAACCTCCTGCAGTGGAGATGCTTCAGAGAGTCAAGGGGATCAGCATAAAGAAGAGTCAAAACGTGATATGCCATCAGATTTAACATCCACCTTATGTTATACCAAAATTTCTCTATGCAATGAATTGCAAATTGCAGTAATTATTGAACTATTAAAATATACAGCATATTCCACAGGTATAATTCAGTATTAAATATTTTAATAGACCATATTCAATCTATAAGTAATATTCTATTCGAGACTTTCATATTTGTTGCCTCTGCTGAATCTAGATGAAAGAAGAATTATTTCATCACAGTGTTCTGAACAAGAGTACGTGGGAAACTCATCTGTTACTTGTAAAGATTGGTGCTGGCTTGGGAAAGTGAAGTGGTTCTCCAAATTGAGAAATTAATCATTTCTGCAATAAAAAGTGACTTGAAATTTCATTAAAGTATTTCTTTTCCTGTGGCTTATCTATTTTTAAGTACCTTTTGCACAGTTTAATATAATCCACTTGTAAGAAGATATTGCTATTTTGTCTTTTTAAAAATATTATTGATACCAGATTATTTTATTATTTCCTGGTATGTGCTACCTAAAATGAAGAAAATATGTTGCATGGCATTGCATTGTCTTATATGCATGAAAACTACAAAATAAAAGTGAGCAGAGAAACACAATGAAGATTAAATTTTGAAAGAGCATAATTTTTCTCTACACTTGATGATAATTTAATAGTAAATACAGTACTTGATAATGGCAATGTGAAAATGCAGTCAGAAAGTTTAAGAATTAAATAATAGAAAAGAATGGTAACAAGAAGCCATTTTAATTTTGATTTTTAGCAGTACTTCATCAGTGCAGAGCACAATGAGTCTAGTGCAGTTAATTGCTAATGGTTTGGAACTCTAACCACTATTGCTACTAGATAATAAAGGCAGAATATGAACTACGGTGTATATTTGCATTCATTGTGCTCTGAAGATATGTTGTCTATATTTAAATATAATGGACATCACTTGTTCCTCCATAAATTTTGTATTTATGAATTGTATCAATATCTGGGCTCAGAGTAAATGCCACTGTGCTATTTCCTCATGAATGAATAGTTAGGTCTATGACTCTCAAGCAAATGAGAAATCTAAATTACAAAAGATTGGTTGTATTTTTATAACTTGTGAATTATATCAACTCAAAAAATACATTTGGTGAAAGTATAACATGGGGCATTGTGACAAATTAATATTTATTTTAGCCCCTCTCTATTTGTGTGTTTGTGTGTGTGTGTGTGCGTGCATCAGAGTCTGTTTCTATACATATAAATGCATATTCTGAGTTTATAAAATAGTGCTTTGACTTTAACTTTAATAAACCTACAAAATTGTACACATGTGAAGGACACTGAGAATTAGCATTCTTTATGGAGTTTTTATTTAATACATATTGATCAGTGTTTAAAAGCTTAACAGTTCACAAATAACAGGCATATAACTCAATGCCTATTAAACTTTTTGCTGTTAAACTAAATTTGCATTCTCCCACATGTGATTTTTCAAATGCTTGATTTGCTTTCTTTCATCTCCATGGCTAAAGCTTTTTGCTTTTGTATATGACCTAGCTCCATCTTCCAGAAAGGCAGTAAGTAATGGAGTAAGGCTTTGTCGGGAGCCAACAGTTGGCAAGTTCGCCAGTTTCAACAATAATTCTGCCAATTCAGCCATTGTTTGGCCTCTTGTGGAAAAGCTTCAACACTTTGTCAAAATCCTGGGCTCCATTCTCATTTAACTAGTTGGAAGGGTCATTCCTTGGGATTCAAGTGAAACCTGAACACCAGTCTCATCACAGAATGCATCTTTACCAGCTTATTTTCCCTCACAAAGACACTGTTGGGATAAATATTAGATTAACCTAGGAATAATAAAGGTAATCATTGGTTTCTGGACATCTTCTCTTCGTATATGTGAAGAAATTCTAACACATTCAGAACTGAAGCCCCAGCATCTAAAACCATGAAGTCAACGTACAACATTCTGTGATGTAGACAGCAGCACAGAAAATCCATTCATTTAATCCTTCATGGAGCAACTTTAAGGAGCTGTGACATACAGGCATTTCTAGAAGAGTTTTTAGAACACTAGTGAAATGTACATGAGGAAGAAATATGTTAAAGGAATACACAAAAAAAATTTTTTAAATGTATAGCAATTATGCAAATTACAATAGATTGTTTGCTGCAAGGTGCTTAATATTATAGGAAAAGTCCAGTCCATACCACATAGCTGAAGAGCACGAGAGGACATTGGCAGGGTAAGAATTTAGTTTGTTTTAAGTAGGGACTTGAGCAGAGCTCACACAAAATGGCTACCATCAGTCATACTACAGAGAGGTGAGAGACTGTGGCATGCTGATATCTGGGAGAAGAACATTAACGTTCATTAAAAGAAACATACAGAAAGCTAGATCACATACCTATGTCCCCTAAATTTTTGTTGATTTGTATTAGAGGTACTAGGATGAAGTCCATTTTCTAGAGCTGAGGAGCTCCACAAAGGGAAGGAGGAACTCGAAGGTCTGTGTGCTAAGAATCCTGTGCCCATGGATAGTTTTCATAACTAATGGGTTTGCTGAGTGACCTAGCTGCTTTTCTTCAAAGCATAAATGATCGCTAGACCTAATAAAGCCTTCTGAAGACACACAGCTTTGGGTGCTGTTGGCTATCTCTGAATTAAGAAGAGTCCATTAAAGTAGGTTTTAACAATGTGTTCAGGTCTGCAACTTCACAAGTTACATGTACTATGAAAGGGTTGGAAAACATGATCTTTAAAATATTGATGTTCAGAACGTGATGATGCACTTGACTTTTAACATCAGTTTGAAAACTATACATTTAATGGGTATTCTTTTTAAAAACTGACAAACTCTAATATAAAACCTGTTAATTATATTATGTGCAATTTGAACTAATGCATATAGTCCAAGAACTAGGTTGGATGGAACATGAGTTGCTAAATATGGACAGACTGATTTTATTTTTTAAAAAAATAGATGTGGTTAAAGAGAATAATTTTCGTAAGAATAAAACTTTGAAAACTGACTAGTAACTTGAAGAGAAAAGCTTTCAAATGAGATCTGCTCAAATAGTAAGACTTCAACAGTGGTGGAGCCTTAACATTTGTCTCATTTTTTGTTAATTCAATTTCTCATGTTATTTCCCTTAGTTATACTTTCCACATGATTTTACTATGCTATGTTCCATGTTTTAAGTCTCTTTTGAATTTTTTAATTAGATATTTTCTTTATTTATACTTCAAATGTTATACCCTTTCCTGGTTTCCCCTCTGAAAACCTCCTATCCATCCTCCCTCCCCCTGTTTCTATGAGGGTGTTCCCCCACCTACCCACTCCTGCCTCCCCGTCCTGGCATTCCCCTACACTGGGGCATTAAGCCTTCACAGGACCAAGGGCCTCTCCTCCCACTGCTGTCCGACAAAGCCATCCTCTGCTACATATGCAACTGGAGCCATGGGTTCCTCCATGTGTACTCCTTGGTTGGTGGTTTAGTCCCTGGGAGCTCTGGGGGGTCTGGTTGGTTGATATTGTTATTCCTTCTATGGGGCTGCAGGACTGAACATGAGATCCCCAATGGAGGAGTTTTAAGTCTTAAAATGATTATAATATAGTAATATGGTGTTTAATCAAAGTTAGTACATATTACTATTTAAAGTACAAAATGTAATGCAAATAAAGTATATCAAAATTAACAAAGAGTTGTCAATGTGGTTCTCAACTTAAGAAGGCCTTATCATGTGGAAAGTCCTATGTTGGTCTTAAAGACACCTTCCACATGGTCTCTGTTCTGGGCAACAGCCAATTAACTCAGGTAGAGGTATGAACTCAGTCTATTCTGCTGTTAATAGCGTTTCTCATTTTGTCACCAGTGGCCAGTTGTGTTGTCTAAAGTATCAGAGTTTGACATGTCAGATATTTTCTGTATCCATACCTTAATCTGGACAGCTCTGGGCTGTAGGTGAAACATGAGAAAGTAACTGCTCTAAAATAAAGAATCTAATGGATTCCACACCGCTCTCATTGCATGTGCCTGTGTTAGGGTATTCTGAACAGCTTTGACCTTTCACACTTTAGCAATGAAGATTCCTTTTATTTAATTCCACTCTCAATGCCTTGAAGGTTAAACCTAATATCTTAAAAGAAATAACTATATAGTCAAATGTGTTACAACAGAAGTGTTCCCTGTTGGATTAAACCATGATGTGAAGAATAAAAAGGATGATGTCTACCCCAAAGTGTGCCGCCATGACAGCAGATTTTAATTTGGATAGCAAAGCAAATGGGAAAACCCGCTGCAGATGAGACAACCATGCTCCATCAGACAGGAGGATCTAGGAACTCCCTACAATTGTATTTTTTTAAAAAAAAAATGTGTCTCTGTGAATGGCATTCATCCTCATGTTTGTCTCTTCAGTTTTTACTACATTCTCAAGAGGGTCAAAATTCACAAGTACTCAAAATCAAACTCTTACAACAAATTATCTTCGAATCTTTGAAAACCAGAATGTGTTTTTCCATCTTGTTGTACAGGAATTCTTGATGGATTTTAATACAGAAGAAAACATGTGTTTACCATTAAAAAGTAATTAGAACTATCTACTACAAGACAGTCTAAAAACCCAAATAACCAAAAAGGCTTTTAATTACATAAATTGAGTTTACTGGGTCATCTACAATATCCTTTTTACTTTAGGCTTCTATGGATGTTATAGTATTCACAACTCAAATTTCCTTGACGCTCTTGACAGCTATTTATTTATTTGTTTGTTTGTTTGTTTTTATTTTAGACAGCATCTCACCCTTAACCCATGCTCTCCTAGAGCCTACTAGTTAGCCCAAGCTGGCCTCTAAGCTGGGGCAATCCTCCCAAGATGGCCTCTTACCTGGGTAAACCTCCTGCCCCAGCTTCATAAGTGCTCGAATTACACACACAAACCATCGTGCCTTGCTATATTCTAAGATAATGTAGAAATAGTAACTAGAATTTTCTCTGCTGTGTGCTATAGGAGAGCAGCATGATAATCTCTTTGAATGCTCCAGTTGTAAACTACACTTGCTCGTGCCCCATCATATGAGTAGGCTATATTCTCATTGTCTGAGTGTTGGTTTTGAGAATAAGTCTGTGTGCAGATACACATTATGGCTTCAGTTGGATTTCAAAAAGACTTGATGATTTGTGAAATTTCTCGAGCATCCACTTATACCCAAATATTCCACTAAACATATTTCATCTATTTTCTCACTTACTTTACACTAAACATTATAGAACAATGTGGTTATCACTTAAAATTTATAGATGATGGAAGAGAACTAGCAAGTGGTAAACTTGACACTCGCATGTGGACATTGTAAGCTACGTGTGTGTACATAACATATATGAATATCTAAAGCAATTGAATTAAGTTGTTTTTTCCTTATTCAATAAAGCATATTGGGATGTTTTTACAAAGGTTGTTAAGATAGAAACTTCATTGAAATTAAGTTCTTGAAGGAGCACACATAGGCAGCCTGTTTTATAAAATACAAACCTCTTATTCATATCAAGCTAAGCAAGTATATTTGGCCTCTCATAGTAAAGATAGCTACAGAGCTATTAATAACAGTTGTGTATTGATTAAATTATCTCTTCATAATTTTAATTATCATTTCCTAATAAAATGTTATATACTTCTCCCTGATACCAATGTCTCACTTTTCTCTTCAAATTATACTTAGAACATAGGATAAATTGAGTTTTATATATGCAAAATAACTGTATAACTATGGGTCTCAGGTTAGTGTTTGGATACAAGACAAATTTATACTAGTTTTCATTGTCAAAGTCACCATTATCAGTTCAAGAACACAAGAAAGATCTTCCGGGGAAGTGATGTCATAAGAACATTCTTTTTAAAAATATATATATATTTTTATTTTATTTATTCTTTATTTTTTCATGGGTTCTTTTTTTTCTTCTTTTGGTTTTTTGAGACAGGGTTTCTATATAGCCTTGGCTGTCATGGAACTCATTCTGTAGACCAGGCTGGCCTCGAACTCAGAAATCCACCTGCCTCTGCATCCCGAGTGCTGGGATTAAAGGCGTGCGCCACCACTGTCCGGCAAGAACATTCTTGTTATTTATTTAACACTCCAAATGAAGCTCTACAAAGGTAATTTCTTTTAGTTTTTTTTTTTTTAATGGTGTAGTGTTAAAAGGAACAGGATTTCTCCTAAAGTAGGTTTCATCCAAAGACTGTAATAAAATAGTTATAACTTGAATATCATAGGATTATTAAGCAATTGATTAATTTATTTTTTTAACTTGGGTTTGTGTAATTTTGGGTGAGATTAATGTTTTGTCCTTTTAGTTGGCTGGAAGGCTAAAAACATCACATTATTATATTAAAACCATGTATCAATTTGATTAAACTCCTTTACTTTTAGAAACCTTAGTACACTATTTTGATCATATTTGCAACAGTATATTAATGTGTTCATGTTACATGATACAATGTTACATAAAGAAACCAGCTGAAAAAAATGAAAGAAACATATTCTGAACAAATATTCTTTGTCACTGTGTGGTGGTAGTTCATGCCTTTAATTCCAGTACACAGGAGGCATAGGCAGGTGGATCTCTGTGAGTTCGAGGCCAGCCTGGTTTACAAATTGAGTTCCAGAACAGCCAGGGCTACACAGAGAAACCCAGTCTTGAAAAAACAAATTTAACTCCTGACTAATTCTGAATTTTAGAATATAAATTGAAAATGAGTAATTGGTACTCAGTTGATGAGAGGACAAACATTTCTCTGGGTACAGTTTTGGAGTCCAGTCTGTGGATGAACTCTAAACATTTTTTTTATTGAGTGTGTGTGTGTGTGTGTGTGTGTGTGTGTAACTTATCACATGGTAATAATTCTAGCAAACTAGGAAATCCTAGCTCAGTTAACTTTAAAAATTAAAAATTTCCTTTTCCCTAAAATAACTTATTAATTTAAAAACTGAATTAGTTTTAAAAGTATTGACATGATTTGATTTAAACCAATCTACTGGCAAATCTTATAATACTAATTACACATTAAAAAAATCATCATCTGGATTTATTGAGAAATTTCTACTTTTCTAAGAATTGCAATGGAATACAAAAATGTATGCCCTTTTGTCAAATAAATATTATGATGTTCTTATGACTTATGTTTGCGTGCTTTTCATTGTTCCTGAAACATAACTTCATACTTATTCTCCAATTTTACAATTAATTGTATTCCATCTATTGTTCCAGTTAGCATTCAACTATGATCATATACATTCAAAATTATACACAAATTTCAAACTAACAAAAGCATTGAGTTGTTTAACATATTGTTTCCACTTCTTTCTCCAGTTACCGAAAATTAAAATGGGCAAACTACAGGTACTTGGGATCTGTGCAACTGCCGTTAACAAAAGATTTTAGGCAGGAAGAGATTTTCCATGAGAACAAATGGAAATGTTTCATAGGAAATGACTGGCAAACCTAGTTAGGATGCAGATCTTATTTGTAGTTTCGCAAAGTTTTGTCTCTACACAATTACATCAGAATACTTTTACATATAAAATGAGATTTTTAAATAATTATTACTGTAGTATATTTCTCTGGTTAAAAAAAAAAAAATCACATTCAAGAAGAAATATGTGTTTAGAGCCCATCCACAGACTGGACTCCAAAACTGCACCCAGAGAAATGTTTGTTCTCACATCATATGGGTACCAGTTACTCATCTTCAGTGGTGAGTTCTAAAATTCAGAATAAGTCAGTGAGGTTGTCTTCCATTAACACTATTGTAAGACGGAATTTATGTTAATGCTTTAGAAGTTTTGCTAGATCCCAAACAAAGACAAGGAATTAGGTTCTTGAACTCTATTTGTATTCTGAAAAGGTGACATCATTGTACCTCTAAAAGCAGAATTAACTTGACTAGATTGAATCAAAGTTGTGCATAAAGCATGAAATGCATTGTGTTTAGTGAATTGGTTTTTGATGCTCTAAAAGTGATTGTATTAATTTATCTACAAAATTTCAAAACAAGTCTGAATAAAAAGTTACTATCAAAATGTAAGCAGAGATAAAACTGATAACATGTTATTATTGCACTGGCTCCAAATAGTCATCAACATGTATCGAGTTACAAGCAGAACATTTTAGGTAAACCATATTTCAGATCACGTGGGGTCATGACTATTGTGAATTCTGTGTTTTTAATTGACATATTAAGAACTTGACTAAGACCATACCCATTGACTTTTCCTGACTCTACAAGGAAATATCGCCTGTAAAGTTATACTAACACTGCTGATAAAAACATGGTTTGATTTCAGACATTGTTTACTCATTTTAAAAGCCACATTTACTCTGGAATGATATAAATTCTTATTTTAATGTCCTTATTATTAACTCAGATAATTTCTTTACCTAATGATCATCAATATTCATTGCCTGGCTTTTTTCTGCTATGACTTTCGGTAATAAGGATTGTTTTAAATGATGATATTAATATAGATGAGGATATTAAAATAAATTATAAGAGACAATTATATGCTTTGGAACATTAATTCAATCAAAATCAGAAGAGTTTGTGGAGGTACTAATTTACAATAGTTTATTAATGTAACACTAAACTTAAGAAAATAATCTGTATTATAATAATGCTTTTCAATTTCTGTTCCTATATATGACATTGGGTTATTTAATATGTTGATTTCCCTTCTTCCTCCAGTTACCTAATGACTATTTGTAACAAGTTATATCTTAAAAACACCTTGTCGGTTTTTGCACATAATTTTTTTAAAAAACAAAAACAATAAATCAGCTGCAAAGCTTTTAAAAATTACAAGTGTACAAATTAATGTTTCCATTACATTGAAAAACATGTGGAAACTGAGCCAAAAAAAATCACTAAGGAGTTACTCAGGATGTAATATACTGTTTATTTGCCAGACTACTGGAGACAGAGCTCAGAATGCTAGCATTGAAAGGCATCTTGCAGTTTATAATTTCACATAGACTTTAATAAATTATGCTAATAAGCACAATTTGAATCCAAAGCTGATGCTTCACATTCCTTAGCAATAACTTGTGATGCCATTCTTACAACCACTTGTTAAGTAGGCACTAGCTCCTTAAATTCTCAGGACAGTCTGTACTGTGGCAAGAGAGCACTGCAGATGCTTCATCTCAGAATCATTGTAGAAAATCTAATTTAATTCCTCTGCTTAATGAGCTAATCCACTTGCTTATCGTGTCTCTGTTTATGTATTTATAAAGATTCCTTTCACACTCTTCCCCCGCAAGTTTCCAGGATACTTGAAGTAACACAACTCTAAGCTTAAGAGTTTAAAAACCATGAAGTAATGCAGAAATCACTACGTTTTCTTAATCTTGGGCAGCTGTGGGGTTTTTGGTTAGTTGGTTGTTGGTTGTTGGTTCTTGGTTGGGGTTTGTTGGTTGGTTGGTTGGTTTGGTTTGGTTTGTTTTTGCTTTTGTTTTTCCCTTACCTTATTTGTAAGATACCCATGATCTTAATACAGTGGAAACAGTTCAGGGACACCCCCCCTCCAAAAAAACCCAAAACAAACAAACAACAACAAAAACAAAGGGAAACCAAAAAGGGGTGTATTGACACAAATCTAGCACCAAAGAACAATGAAAATTCCACTGGTTCCCTAGTTAGGAGTGTAAGTGTCAAAAGAAGGGAAAAGCAAACAGAAGTCCAAGCCAGCCGGTGGCTTTTCCTCTTAATCTTGCTTTGTGTTCAGCTGCACAGGAAAACTCTGGGACCCCATGAGTCTTCTGCCATTCCTTCCTTAGAATACTGATTATGTGGAAAATTTAAAGACCCTTCCTGGGGTGCAAATGTTTTCCAGCTGTCAGGACTTGAGCTAGTAGTAGAACTAACTTTAAAGGGTATTGTTTCCTGATTAAGGTATTTGTTCAGAAACTTGCCTTATAGCCCATTCACATCGTTATTAGTTGGTAAATTTAGTTTCTAAAAGTATCACTGTGAATACTCTTATGCACTAGTAATAGATTTTGTATTCATTCTGGAGAAAGACTCTCTAGTATCCCTATGTAGAATAAATGAAGCGGTTTCAACGTTATTTCAATGCCACTAACTAAATTCTTATTAGAAACATTATCACACTACCTAAGAATAGTGCTGAGAATACATATGTTTATTTTGAATAGTACACTTACCCGGCACAGCTCCTAAGGAAATTCTGTGTGAATAGTTTCAGGAGGGAGTTGGATTTTCTGAGATATTGCAGAAGAGTTTCCACTACAGAAGATACTGCAGAAGAGTTTCCGCGGAGAGGAGGTGTGGAAGAGTCAAAGCTCTGCAATGTGGTCCTGCAGGCAGCGTGAGGTCCAGGCAACAGAGCCCGCCAGCCGGTCCTAAGGCAGCAGTGCACCGCTGCGAAGAGAGGGCTGGTTCTGAGTAGATGAGGAGTGTTGTCAGATTGTAAGCGATCAGCAGCAGAAGGGAAACATCACCGCTTCCTGTTACATCACCCCGCCCCGCCTGCACTTAGTGTTAGGTTACTTTCTTTCTCAAATAGCTTACCCCAGGAAAGGAGCAGCAACTCCCTTCTCACTCTGACAAGAGCAAGAAGCAGCCTGAACAGACAGAGATCCTTTGCTGTATGAACACATTGTTACCAGCAAAAGCTGGCTGCCTTTCACCTAGACTGAGTTCTGTTCGAACTTGCTGCCTGTGATTTGAAGGCAATCTAAGTATAAAAGAAGGAGTTAGGGGTGTGGGTGTGGGTGTGGGTGTGTGTTGAATTAGAGTTCACAGAACAACCAGGAACAATTTATCTGTCACATCTTTCTTCTGAAATGTGCATGGAATTTTGAGCATCAGAATTACGTCGGACTCAATTTTGAGCACTAATATGTGATCCAACTCCACAATCCATTTTGCATAAGATGAAGAGACTTTGTGCTGTCCTTTCTAAGCGTTCCTTAGTTGTGTGTAATGTAAAGCCAGATTGTGTGTAGAGTGTGAAATCATTGTACATCCCTTTTAATATCTGATGTAATTGTGTCACTGTATATAATCTAAACATTATAGTATTTGCATCTCAAAATAACCTTCAAGGAAATGTGGCTATATTTTAACATGATACTATGAAATAATTTCATACAATAAATAAACTTCAATTTAAAAAAAAAGTTTTACCTCTAAACATAATTGTGTCATAAATATAAGAAATCATGGAGTATGACCAGGAAAAAAGTCTGTAAACCTGAAATATACTTGTTAGTTTTATTTAATATGATAAATTATGAGATTTGGCAATAATCATAACTCCTGAAGTCAGACAGCACTAAAAGTCACATGATCTTTGCCTCAAATTTCTCACGTACCAACTGGAAAAGATGGATAAAATAGTAGCTGAAGGTCTTTACCTTGTTTAAACCTTGAATGAACATATTTTATAACATCTAGAAAATGGTAAGCTGCTGTAATGACCAAGCAATTCTAATCAGCTACAATAAGCTCACTGACTTGGCTTGGAGGCATAGACTAATAGGTAAGCTACCACAACCAAGTAGCAAATGAGGAGCTCAGAGTCCTGGCAGATGAGTAATGGTGGTAAAGACACGGGATGCAGAATCTCTGGATAGCATGTTCCTGAAAGACAGAGCCCTGTTTTTAAACGTTTACTGTCTTGATCTGTGGAGGAACTTTATTACAAAATCTTTAATTCTGTGTATATATATAATAGGATGTATCCATATTTAAAAATGGGACGTAATTGACAATCTCAATCAATCACTGAAAAGGAAACCTCTATGTAAGAAGTTAAATTACACAATGTAGTTTTAAGAAACTATGATAAACTGGAAAGTTACTTTGTAAACACTTTAGCTTTCTGTAGAGAACTGTTGAATTATATTTTAGTGTACTGTTTCCTTCAGCTCATGAGGTGAAAGGTCAACATTGTAAATCACTACTGCCCCCTAAAATAATAACTCATTAATCAGAAGAACAGCAAAAACATTCTTGGGTTCTGAAGTGGAGTCACATGCTACATAAGGAACCAGGATGAAAGCAGTAAGAGTGATTATGTCCCCTTGCAGATGCTTATATTTGCTGGGACAGTCTTGACAGAACTTTTAGGTGTGATATTTAACAGCTTAAAGTTCAGGCAAAACAAATACTAGATTTTTAACTTCCAAATGATCATTGTATATGTCCGTATATCCGTTTCAAAGAATATCTGACCTCTGAGACACAGGCTGGTGTATACAAAGCTACATACATTTCCAGTAATATTAAAGCATTAACATTTTTGATTTGCTCATTGGCTTTTGTCTTAGTCAGGGTTTCTATTCCTGCACAAACATCATGACCAAGATGCAAGTTGGGGAGGAAAGGGTTTATTGAGTTTACACTTCCATGCTGCTGCTCATAACCAGAGGAAGTCAGGACTGGAACTCAAGCAGGTCAGGAAGCAGGAGCTGATGCAGAGGCCGTGGAGGGATGTTACTTACTGTCTTGCTTCCCCTGGCTTGCTCAGCTGGCTTTCTTATAGAACCCAAGACTACCAGCCCACAGATAGTACCACTCACAAGGGGCCCTCCCCCCTTGATCACTAATTGAGAAAATGCCTTACCACTGGATCTCATGGAGGCATTTTCTCAACTAAAGCTCCTTTCTGTGTGATAACTCCAGCTTGTGTCAAGTTGACACACAACCAGCCAGTACAGCTTTGTTCAAGCATAGCAGAGTCTTAGTAAATAAAGGAGTTCTTTCTTTGAGATGATACCTGAAAGATCACAAGCCAACAATCATTCTCCTGTATGTTAGATATACATAGTCTGCTGTAAATGGAGAATTTAACACAACCTGTTGTGTTTAGAATAAATTATTGGTAGGGCACATAGGCTTATGGCTGTGGTCCATGAAGAGTCTGGATAATTCTTGTTAGAATCATACATGTGTTTTTCCTAGAAAGAAAAGTAAGCATATTTCCCAATAATAAGATCATTAAGAGTTACCATTTTATGAGCATGAAAAAATATGAATACATGCTATATTAATACATGCTATAAGGACTTCTTGGAAGCTAGACTATGCTGAGATACGTAGAAACAAATAAAAAGATTGAGGAAACTTCTCAGGTGTGTGCTTTAGTATGACACAGATGTTTGGAGAGTTATGGCAAAGCTAAAAGAAACTATTTCCAGAAATCAATTAGGTGATTCTGAGCCAATGGGGTATTGTTAGTACACTCATTCAGTCTTACGAAGTCTACATGTGTTTTTTATTGTATTCTTTCCCCAGAACACACTGAAGCTACTTAAAATTATTTGATTAGTGGTGATCAAGTTTTATTTTCAAATGAACACTAAAAATAGTGCTTTTTCAGGAAATTAAGATTAAATAAGAAGTGTCTTCTGTTTTGACCGTTAAAGGAGAGTGGACAGGCATGGAAGAATGCTGCCAGTATAACCACAGAGGGCATAAACCATGCAGAATGCTCCCATGCAGAATACTCCCACTCAGAGTGCTCCCATGCAGAGTACTCCTATTCAGAATGCTCCCATGCAGAGTGCTCCTGTGCAGAGTCCATGTTTCTGTAAAGTGAGGAATGATGCACAGATGAAAGTCATTTTGAGAAACAGTGAAGTTTCTCCACTTTAAAATTTTACTGCAGGACTTATGCCCTCCATTGTGGTTCTTTATGTGGCTCAGAGGTGCCAAAGTCTCTAAATGAAGCTATGGGTTCCCCTAATGAAATGGGCCTTGCCTCACAAGGCAATTAATCAGGAGGTTGCTAAATCAAAGTCTTATATTCACAAGTTAAACAAAAAACAAAATCGTATGTGACCAATTTAGGTTTCTACTGACTAAACTGACCACTTGAATTTCTATAGCTACTGCCTAGAAGCTTGGATCTTTAAAAACAATCAAAACAAAACACTATCACATGGAACATGTTATAGACAGTCATTCCTAGTAAATGTGCCAGCGTTGTCAAAGAAAGTATGTTAAAAATTATTTTGTGAAAACATTCAGTTACAATATTCTGTTTTTAATTACGAAAAATTCATTATTTATTTTTAAAATAATTGATTTAATTAAAAAACTAATATATCCCATCCCTTATAAGAATTTACTATTTGAGAAACACATAATTCTTATATACTTACATCAAAAAGAAAATTTATTAAGGAAATAAGTTGACTTCATATTGTACTATTTTACCTAGTAACTTCTGTTAGTTTTTCCAAAGCAAAGGATAATTAGTAACAGCCCACAGGCTGTTACTAAAGCTAAAGGACCAATTTTCACTACGTTTATATAAATTATTTATCAAAGGTAAATGATAATGTTTTAATAAGTTTTTCTGTGCATAACATTTTTACAAGTGAAAAATGTGAATTTGAAATGAGCAATCTAAGCCTGTCATCCACACAATAATAAAGTGATTTCACGAGCCTGTAGTATTTCTTATAGTGTTTCATGATGTGTTTCCCCAACAGAGTCAAATTACATCAGAATTGGGCAAATATTTCTCTCTTCAAAAAGCCTGACTCTTTTTATGTCTTGGTGGGTTTGAACTCCTGTGGGAACTTGTCTGATTAGTGGTGTTCCTGAGAATCTGAAGACAGACCCTGAGAGAAAAAAGTAGGTTCTGGCAAATAAGGCCTGTGCTAGAACAGGAAGATGGCTTAGATGTAACAAACTTAGAAATGCCTGGTTTAAGGAAGGTGGAGTGAGCTCTGGCCATAAGTAGGCTTGGGGTGGGGAGGTCTTATCTCTCAGCTCTAAGGGAGTCCTCCTTCCATGATCAGGAGTGTTCCTATTTAAGTGAAAAATTATGTATGGACAAATAGTAAATAAAGACCAAGAACTAGTGTGAGACCCATTCATTTGAGACACAGAAATCCCCTTTCCCAGAAAGCTTTAAAGTAACTCTATTTCTGGAACAGAGACAGATCACATGGAAAATTATATTTTCTCATCGCATGGCAGCAACTTATACTGGATGTGTTGTGAAATGCTTTGTGGTTTTAGATACTAATCTTGATCGTGAAAATGAAAGTTGTGTTTAAATTTGCATTTGACATTTTATAAATGACTAATATTGTATTTGGAAACAGAGTAATCACCAACTTCAAAGATGACAGATACTTTTAATGTTTTCCAATACTAGAAGACAATATAATTCACCTACTGTCGTTAGTATACCTTGGGAAATTATGTGATTTTAGAAATTTATAATTTATTTTATTTTATTTACATTTTCACTCATTTTATTTACCACAACCCTGTTCTCTAGAATATAAGTATTTATAACTATGAAATTATTTGTAATACATATAATACATAAATTAAAGATTTATTTATTCTTTAATTAATTAATAAAAAATGCATTTTTTGAATAAGACTCTGAAAACCTGTGGGAAGGTATGGAGTTTTTGGTACATAGTTGAGGCATTAGATATCTGCAGTCTTATCCTGCCACCTAGTGTTAACTGTTCTCAAATTATAAAATGTGACTTGTTGACAGTGGTCAAAGTAGAAAAGATATGTCTCTGTGTGTGTGTGTGTGTGTGTGTGTGTGTGTGTGTGTGTGTGTGTGTCCACACATGCATACTCACACATGCATATGCACACACTCATGCACACACACCAATGCTCAATGTAGAAAAACTTCTAAACAGCTGATGAGGAATACAAATCAGATTTTCAACAATTCCTAGCACAATGTTAAATGTCTTTCACCTTCTACCATGCAAACTTCTTTTAAGTATGCAAAGTAGTCATTCAAAACAATCTGTCCAAATTTTTAATTATTCATTGCCTATAATACTGCTCCAATTTAAAACTTGCCTGACCTTTTCACAAAGACTATGTTTCATGCATATGTGTTATCTCCAAGATTCAGCTCTTCAGAAGTTTAATCACCAGAAAGAAGTTTTTGAATATTCATCTACTGAGCAGAAATCAATTGATCATCTACCAGATTAAACATCCAGACAGCAACTAGAATACAAAATTTGCCAAGAGACATTCTCTCCTCTTGAGATTTTGCTTAAAACATTTTTATTCTTTGGAACCTTTGAAATGTTTATACATATATTTGATATAAACTGATCGCATATACCCCCTCTATTCCCCCTACTTCATGTCTCCCCTCCTCTTTCTCTCTCTTTTAATAACTTACTGGGTCTCATTATTGCTGCTCATATGCACATGTCTAGAAGGGACATCTTTGGGGTATGAGAATCTATCAGGGTCCTTGCTCCTAAAGAAAAGTTTCTCTCTCCCGGCAACCATCTACAGTCAATGGTGTCTCAACCAGGAGTGGGATTGTTGTCTTTTTCTTCCACCGTGCTGGAATGTTGACTGGTTGGATCTGGTGCAGGTCTTGTAACCACAACTGCTGTGGGCTCATGTGACAGCCATGTCATGTCCAGAGGAGCATTTCATTGAGCTTCTTCAGTTCTCTAACTTAGTCCATGTTTCCTCTCCTCTTCCTTGACATTCCCTGAACCTTGGTCAGTAGTGGGAATGATGAATCCCTGAGTTGATGTGCATTGTTGATACAGATACCATCATGTTAAAGACCCCAATGCTTCAGACTCATGGGAAGGGCAAAGCTTTACCCAGGTCATACTCAGGGGAATGATAAAAATTCCCCTTGATGAGTGTGCTGTCCTTGACAGTATATACAAAAAGTCTGAGAAAATGTTGAAAAACTATTTCACTACCTAGACATCATCTTCCTAAGGTGTCTTACCTCCCCCTCCCACGGTCAATAACTGATCATCTTCCAAAGAGCGTTATGGTGCTTCTCTTTGTCTGCAAGTCAAAATGACTGAAAATGTGAGAAAATGGAACATCTTACCCACACATGCTGGAGGTCAGAGCCTCTGAGTTTAATAAACATTCTTCCTGGACCATGGCACTCTCTTGGATTTTTTTATTTATGATAAACATATGAAATGAATTTTGACACAGCATACTATTTAGAACTAATTTCTGTATCTTGCTTTTTTATATTCACTATAAAACTAAGGCTGTTCGTGTGTGTTAAGAAGCAATGGGGAGCATTCAGTCCCTAGAGAATGATTGTAAAATTTAATTACTAAACTTTATGTTACTCATGATTTGGGTACATATGTATCATCAGGTTAGCTGATCTATATTTTGCTGTGAGATTATTCATGAAAATGTTGAATTTCATCAAAAATTTATTCATTTATTGAAACTAATGCCTTAAACTCTACTTTTTAAATATTTTTTCACTATGGTAAGAAATGATCAAATATGAACTATTGTTTGGTGGCCATCAGCTACACACACACACACACACACACACACACACACTTCTCATTCACCTTTTTTATCTATCTCCCACTCTCTGCCCTGGTATCCTTTTATAAAACAAACTACTAGGAACCACTCGATCCCAGTCCTTCTTTTTCAGTGTTCTAAGTAATGCTATCTAAGAAACTGACTGCACATGGTTGGAACCATCCAAGGGCTGCACCTGAGAGATGGGCAGAGTGAGGGATTTTATGCTGCAGAGAGAATGTGGGGAACACAGGTATGCCTCTGTGTTCAAATCAAGAAGCCTAAGAAAGAATGGGATTCCCAGAGAGTATGAAAATAAATACAAATACCAACTTCATAAAAGTAAGATAAAATAAGAAGAACCACTGGTAGAAAAATCGACACCCACTAAATTCTGCACCATCTTCTTCTTTCTTCTGATGTGGAGATAGACCCAGTGTACCTAAACAGTGTGAACTGGAAGCATTTATACAATGTATAGTTTTATAATTTTTATTTAATAATGTTTAGTTCTATATAATAATTGATGCAACTGTTGATGGAAATACAGAAAGCCTAAGGTTTTTTTAATTTAAGTGTACATGTGTATCTGTGTGTGTGTGTGTGTGTGTGTGTGTGTGTGTGTGTGTGTGTGTGTGCCAAAAGGGTGCAGGTGTCTGTGGAGCCCAGAAGAGGGCATCAGAGCACTGGAGCTGGAGTCACAGATGGCTGTTAGCTACCAAACGTAAGTGCTGGACAATGAATTCATGTCCTACAGAAAAGAAATACATACTCTTACCTATTCATTCATCTCTTCTGCCTTTTCATGGTTTCTTAAGGAATTGTGCTCTATTCTCTTTGACAAATAAAAACCATAATGTATGATTGTACTTTCCTAACTTAAAGAGATTATCAACAAGTTGTAAATAAGGAAGCCAATGCGGAGTGACACAGGGGACAATAAATGTAACAGTCAAGTTTATTGCTCAGGATAAAAGAGTTTATTTCTCACATTGTTAAAAAGTAAAATCATTTGAGAAGGTTTAGACTGTCAAGAGTACATAATGTTCGTGATCATAACCGGTGAAAATATATCTTCCAATAGATGATCACCAATGGAAACAAGAAACCGGTTCATAGAAGTGTAGAAATCACAGTGAAAACACGGTATAGGAATATTTAGTGAAACTAATGTAAAAATGCAATGTGCTTATATCTTAGCACTAATTAATGTTTTCATACACGACTTTCACGAAAGGCACCTTTCTTCTTTCAGTCTTAAGTGTTCCTTTTGACTTTCTTTTGATGAAATCTACAATAAAAAATATAACTGATAAGATAATAGTAAGAAGAAAACACATAAGAGTTTGTCTAAAATTCCCTAAAGCCTTTAATTTGTCTCCATATTTTTGTAAAATAATCTATTTATGTATATATATATATATATACACATATCTATTTACTTAATTTATTCACTTGACATTTCAACCACAGTCTTTCCTCCCTCTTTTCTTCCCAGTCCCACCCAAAGAAAGTCATTTTGCATGTGTGAAAGTTACCAAAACTGGGTAACTGTAGTACAATTCAGGTAAAAATATATAATCACCTTCATAAATGAATAATTATTGGTTTTTTGAGTAATATTTTATTTAATTTCTACATTCTTTTTATTCTATTATACCCTTATTATATTCAGGAGGAACAGAATGAAGATGTTCAGGTTGTGTGTCTTAAAAGAGAACTTTCAACCAGACATGATGGCTCATGCTTTTTGTTTGTTCTTGTTCTTTTATTGGTTATTTTATTTATTTACACTTCAAATGTTATACCCCCTTCCCACTTTCTCCTCCAAAAATCTTCTATCCTCTCCCCCTCTTCCCTCCCCCTCTTCCTTTCCCCCCTCCTCACTCCCCCTCCTCCCTCCCCTTGCCTCTATGAAGGTGCTCCCTCACCCGCCCACCAACTCCTGCCTGAGCACCCTAGCATTCCTCGTGCTTTTATCCCAGCACTAGAGAGGCAGAGGCAAGCAGATCTCTAAGTTCGAGGCCAGTCTGGTGTTCAGAGTGAGTTCCAGGACAGCCAGAGCTCCACAGAGAATGTCTTTCTTAACACATACACACACACAAGCACGCACGAGAGAGAGAGAGAGAGAGAGAGAGAGAGAGAGAGAGAGAGAGAGAGA
>JADRCH010000300.1:958471-981678 GCA_019843965.1 Rhynchomys soricoides
ACTTCCAGGGAGGGACCCACGTGACCACTCATCTGTACTTCCAGGGACTGATGCCAGCCGCCTCATGCAATGCACACAGAGAGGCACAGACATACATGCATGCAAAACTCCCATGCACATACAACAAAATAAATAAGTGGAAAAGCATTCTATTGAGATGCTGTCTAGGAAAGGTTGTAGCTCGTGACTGCTGACATGTGTACCATAGACCTTTTGTCATCTGGGCAGCAGATCATTCCTTGTCTTCTGCATCAAGACCAATCACAAATCTTTTTAGACTATTAATATAATTTTTTCAAGTTTTGGATTTGAATACATTTGAGGCAACTCTTGTATGAAATAAAAAAATATTATATTTAAGCAAGATGAAAATTCAATGTTTATTTAATATGTTTGTCAGCTTTAATCAAAGAATGGGATTCTAACAATCAGAGAAATAGAAGACTGTGGAAACAGAATAGTTCCAGTTTAGAAAGTCTAGACTAACTAAAGAACAAAACACAACACAGAGGATCTAGATTGATGCTCAGCAAGTCTGAACAAGAGGAAGAGACCTAATTGAAACAGAAAACCTAAAAAGGAGGCTGTTTCCAGCCTTGGGGCAACAGTGGTGTGAGCCAAATAGCTCTCCAACATGTGAAGGCAGGAATCATTTGATTGGCATGTTCAACCTGGCCTCATTCTGGAAATCACAAAGCCCGGACCAGGCCTTTGTTTCTGGCATCAGAGGCACACCAGTGAGCACACTCCTGGCATCCGTACAGTTGGGAAGTAGGAACAAAGCCCTGTGGTGCTATGAGGGTTCGAGTTAGGGGCTCCTTACTGAGTGACCCTCACCTCATTTCTGCAGAGCTCATCCGATCTTTAAAGAGAAAAGTGACACTCAGAGAATGATGACTTAGAGTAACATAGATTTTCCTAACCTAATTCTTTTCCCTAGTCTGTCTTTTTGTTGTCAATACAAAATTCATATACCAATATGGATTTTCCTGCTGTCTTAAGAAAAAGAAATCTTGACAAACTAATAGTATTAACGAGTCCTTTGGTGTGGATCAATATGCAAGGAAGTTTTTGTTGTAGCCTCGTAATTGTCACAAACTTAAACTTCCATTATTTTATTCAGTATAAACGTCATTTAAAAGAATTGGTTGGCACAGTAAAATTGTCCATTGCATCTCTTGTAAAAGGATCTGTTGATGTCTGAGGAGCATTTTTCTGGAGGGTTCTGCTGTCTGAGACGATTATCTTTGACTAGACTCAAGATTGTCTGTGGAGAGCATTACTAGGTAAGTAGGTAGGGTGCTGACTGTGATTTTGGCAGAGGAAGTGCCACATTCTTGTTTCTTGCCAGCATTCTTGACAGGAAGTAGAAGGCCTGATAGGAGCTCTGCTGAAGCTGTCTATTTATAGAAAGCCAACTTGCCAGAATGTCGCACAAACTACCAGATTTACTATGCAGGAATACGTAGATTATGAGATAGATCTTATGCTTCTCAGTGAGAATACATTTGAAGGTCACCATACTTGTTTCAAACTGTGTGTGCTTGCTGATGAAATGATGTTTACAGCACTGCCCACAGCACTCATGACTTCTTGGGGTACGCATCTAAGTATGTAATTCTTTAGTTGGTAAAGAATATTTTCTTCCCAGAAAACTTAAATGATTACAAAATTCCTCTGCATGTAATCAATATCTTCCAAGAGAATGTATAGGTGATAACATTCTATTTGCAGATCTCTAACATGAACACATCGGTGATAACATCTGGTTACTGAATAGTTCCTCTGCCAACACCACTCCTCTTCCAGAAGGCCAATGATTACATATATAATTACATGTCTTTATTTCTTTCTCACCATTTTCTATATATGTGGAGTTTGGCCCTAGGTCATATGTTGGAGAGAGTCAGCAAAGAGTGTCAAGTGGCCACAAGGTCTTCTTTATTATATCTAGTCATTCTCCCTGGACCTGGAGGCCAGCATGAAGCAGTATGGCCCTGGCTCAGTATTTAGGTGCTTCTTTTCTCATTCAAAGACCAAGTGCTGGAGACTGAGTTAGCAGTAGCTTTTGAAGTCTAACCAAAGATGAGTGTTTTCAAAAAATCATAAAGGTGATATAGTCCCAAGGTAGCTGTTAAGAGATGATGTAAAAAAGCAAAGCGGGCTATGAGAATTTGGAAAATAATTAACCTTTTTCCAAGAATGATCAGGTAGGTCTACCCACAAAGACCCTAAACCAATATGACTGGTCTTTCTTTCCTAGTTGTAAGTTTACCAGTTAGACATAGTAAAAGATTATGTTAACTATGAAATGTTAATATTAAAATTTAACCAATAAGTATAAAGGTATCAAATACTATTTAAATGTTATTAAATAAACCACAAATAATAGAATATACATAGAATGTTATCCAATCCTAAGGACAAAAAGTGTGAGTACATGAATGCAGAAGGAACTCAGAAAGCCTTGATAAGTATAATCAGCACTCCTGCAACCACTGCTTGTTTCTTCTTTTGTAACTGCAAATCACAAAATTGATAGATTAAAAATATAAGTCATCTACCATAGGCTTAACCCTGAGATAAACGCTGGAGCACAGGCAGGCTATAAATTGTCATACTCAAAACCTTGTAGCATAGTCACTTAAGCAAAGCAACCCATCAAGTGACAGCCATATTAAATGAATCTGGCTGTGTAGCCAGAGTAAAGGCAGAGGAAGGAGGTCTCTGTACAGTACTGAATCCATAGATAAGATGACTGGGCCACTGAATACCAGTTTGGGGGAAAATACACATAGAATATTCTGTGGAATGAATATGGATAACAATTATAAGTGATTTCAATGGGAAGAAAGTTTTATATTTTGAAGCTAGTTTTTAAAAATCTGGGATAGAAAAAAAGCTAACTGAAAACGTTGACAAATTCAAACTGAGAAATAAGGCTAAATTAAAACAAACAAAGAATACATAAGTACACATTTTCTACAAGCTACATACACAGAAGCCCTACTGCAAAGCACATTCTAAAAGGCATTAAGAAAAATGATACTTTTATGAGACTAAATGACTTAAATCCATCAAATGTCTATAATTTAACATGATAAAATCATTTTAAAAGAGATAATTCTAACACACACACCTTCTATTAATATATCATAATATATTAATAAAACAATAATAATAAAAAATAAGATTCTTACCTTGATGCCTGGGTGCTTTGGTAGACCGGGGAATCACAATGTTATTTACAGTAGTGTGATCAGTTACTTCATCACTCATCTGTAACTCATTCACTGGAGGGGGGGAGCCATAGGAATTACTATCTGAACACACAACAGAATTTCATATCTTCACAGACAAGCAAATGTAACTGTTGTGTTAAAAACAGCAAAGTTGTTGCAATTGAGTTCCCCTGCTGCTCTAAGAGAGCAAACAAGGACTTTTAAATACATATGCAGGGTAATATTCCCAGTAGTAATTCTGTAGCTAGTGACCAAAATCCTGCAACAGTTAAGACATAGGTTTCCTTTTCCGTTATTTTTTATGAGTAATTATTAACCCTCTGTAACGATGTAACATGAATAAGAGATTTCAGCACTCCTATCATTTTGCTGAACATATTCTGCAGTACTCTGAGGAAAGTTAAGTACTTTATCTGAAAACATTGTGAGATTCAGAGTAACTGCAGAGATGTGTTCATTCTCTGTTTATTTCTGTCTGTCTGTCTGTCTATCTGTCTGTCTGTTTGTTTGTTTGTTTAAACACAATGGTGAATCTCTTTTGAACCTAATTTCTGTTTGCCTGGCTTAGACAGAATGAGTCCATTCTCAGGGAATCCTTATTTAAGCGATCCCTGCACATGTACTCAAAGGTGATGAGAAGGAACAGTACCTGGATCCTCACAGATGCTCTTGCATTCATCCAAAGTTTCGAAGTTGTTGCTGTTGCCCAGGCATCCACCGTATATGAATTGTTCACACTGCTGTGACTGGTTGTTGTAAAAATACCTCTTCATGAAACCTCGGCAGATTCCAGGGTCCTCTTCCAAGAAGCAGATAGCTACCTGTTCTAGAAATTGCAAAGTACACCAGAAAGAAATCTCTTCATTTTGTAAATCATTTAGTTATTTTAATGAAATTCATAATTGACTTACTTAGAAAAATCAGTTTTAAAAGTTTAGAGGCTAAACTAGAAGGTATTTCAGTTCTCATTAAAAGTAAATAAAAGACTTTATTAAAAACTGAATCATTATCTATCTAGCCAATTTGATGATGAAAGTATATCTTACATATTTTTTTTTAATCTGGTATTTTAGCTCTAAGTTTCTTATATTAGATTACAGGGAATTTTATCAACATTTTGATGAATCAATAAAATAAAGTTACTGGGTTATTTGATAATGCACTGACCTTGCTATAGAAGTACAAAGCATTGTGGTAAGTTTTGCTTTAATTATCTCTGTCGTTTATTAAGAAACAGTCTGCTAAAGTGTTGAGATCACTAAGGAAGGAGTGCTGTGTTACTTCCTTAAGAACGCCATAGGGGCTTTAAACTTTGCAAAGGATCTGAGAGGTACGGAAGCTGTCCTGGCTATTCTTGGAAGTTCCTGAATTCTTATGCTGGAATTAATATCTGCACCCAGTATGGCATCCTCCGCTATTAGGCCTCTCGCTCCCTTCCCTCCCTCTCTTTTCTTCTTCTTCCAAGCAGTGGACTGAACCAACAGTGTAGAGGCAGAAAGGAAACACATGTTCAGGGATTAGAAGGACTTTTGCAACATCTAAAACCCTTTCTTTGATCGTGTTCCAAAACAGGCTAAACATAGCTGTCACAAAATGTGTAATATTATGACCTACATTACAATCTCCGTCTACATGTTTAGAGAACTGAGTTAGTGTTCTAAAGTATTTCAATCAACAATCTTACTGCACTTGAATATTTTAAATGAAGTTGCAATTTCTCCATTTTCTCCTGTAAATCTATTTCTGTGGCAGTAAAATGAACTATAATATCCTACCGTGTCTTAAAGCACCTTTTTTTCTACATCAGGAAGTCAGTGCTCACAATGTTCTATTACCAAAAAAAAAAAAGGCATGTATTCCATGCACTTCAGATACAGAGCCCCAAGTCCCCTGAGCTGGAAATAACCCAAAAGCCCCCTCCCTGAGGACTAGTTTTCATAGTGCCAGAAGGTGTCATTCAAGCTTCCGAAGGAGGGAGGTGATCAACAGTTCTAGCCAGCTATAACATCTATGAACAGCAAGGACCAGCATGACAGAGTAACCCAAACAGTGCAGTAGTGGCACACATATCTTGATAGTAACCAACAACTCTATAATTAGACTTAACACCTAAACAAGAGAGAAACCACGTTTTTCAGAAACCTTGCCAAATACCCAGGGAGGAGAACAGGAGGGGGAGAGTGGGAGAAGGGGTTTGTGGGGGAGGGACTGGGAGGAAGGGGGGGGAGATGTAAAGTGAATAAATGAATAAATAAACAAAAAAAATGTGTTTCCTAGGAAAGTCAGAAGCTACTCTGATAAAGTCTCACCAACATAACTGCCTAAACATGAGCTGAACAAGGACAATGACAACAGACATGCTAAACATGGACTCAAGGAGGGGCACGAGTCCTCATCACTACACAAAGAACTACAGGCAACTGAGGAAAGCTGAGAGTAGGAGAAATAGTCTCCATGGAGGAGTACACCAATTATTAGTTATCCAATACCAAATGGTCAGCCCTGAAAATGTGTGTGTGTGTGTGTGTGTGTGTGTGTGTGTGTGTGATTATACAAATTGATCAGATTGCACTTACATAGTTAGGAATATATTATATATTTAGAACATATAAAGCATATATTATATATTTAGGAGCATATCTATGTGTTTGTGTGTTTGTGTATGTGTGTGTGTGTGTGTGTGTGTGTGTGTATATATATATATATATATATATATATATATTTGTAAGAGTGTAGGAGTTTGCTATGAGATTATATCTCCTAGAAAAGTCAGAAGCTACACTGATAAAGTCTCAGCAACATGGCTGATATATGTGTATATCAGCAATTAATGGGGGAAAAAGAGCCATGAACTTGAAGGAGACCAGATAAGAATATATGGGAGGGTTTGGAAGGAGGAAAGGGAAAGGGGAAAGGTGTGATTAGATTATGATCTCAACAAATAAAAGAAATAAAACTAGAGCATTGCTCAACAAGATTAGTGATAGACACAGTAGTTACAGATCTGAAGATAAATCCCCAACCTAAAAGTTTTATTAAAATACCATTTTAGTGAAGAATAAAAATCTATTTTCTATAGCTTCTCAAAATGCAAATTGAAAGTTAACTTTGTTTCTTATTGACTCTCAAAATGAATGTCAGAGCAATTCTTATGTTTTTCCTTTTTCAAATTTAAGTGAACTTATCATGTTCAGAATGATGGCTTCAAGCAAACATTATGGGATGGTTAAATCTGGATAATTGATAGAGCACCTCGCATCATTTTAACATTTTTAGGCTGAGAATACAAGTAACATCCACTCTCTTAGCTTTCCCAGGAGTTAAATTCATGGTGTGTTAATGTTACATGACTGCAGTCTTCATGCCCTATGACAGATAGAACTTTGAATGTTCCCTCCTACCCACTGACTCTATCTCTTCGGTCCTTTCTCTACCATACCATTGGTTGAAGACAATGCCACTTTCTACTTAAGTTATATCATCTTCTTAAGATTTCATGACTGAGATCATGCTGTGTGTTGCATTCAGTTTGATGTTCACCAAGTCCAGCCATGTTGTTGCAAATAACAGGATTCCATTCTTTTCCACAGCTGAATATATTTTACATTGTGTGGAATGTTTTCTTTATTAATTTATCCATGGATTAGAGCTTCAGTTCACTCCATTTCTTAGTTATTGTAGAATCCTTCAATGGGAAAAATGTACCAAGTTTTGGCGTTGACTGCTAATCTACATGGAGCTTCTATTTTTAATTTAAAACCCTGATGAAGAGCATCATATTGTTTTCCCTGATTGCTATGTAAATTTATAATTTATAAAACTTTACTAATTATTAATTTATAATTATAATTATATTTTATCAGTGCTCTTCTCTCTGGGTAACAATCATTAGGAGAGGGGTTTGACTTAGAATTTGTATTTCTTTGATAATTAATGTTGTGTAATCACTTCCCATCATATTCTTGTCCTTTAACATGAGAGTCATTATGATATGTAACATTTGGGAAATGTCACATATGCTATGTGATACTTGAAGAAAAAAGTTTTATAAATTTTAATATTTTAAGGGAAAAAAACAAATACATTCATTCCATTGTCATTTGAATTAGTTTTAGTATATAGCTTTTCATGAAAAATTAAATAATCTTTAAAATATACAAGATTTATGAATAAAATATTAATTAAGTATATTGTATATGTAAAGCAAAGAATATATCTTATGCTAATGATCATGATTAATAAATTCTATATGGAAGCTTTTTTTACCTGATATGTAACTCTTATGAAAGAGTCATTTGACCCTTCGGTAGGAGTCATGACCCACAGATTGAGAACCCATGCTCTAGAGACTGTGCTGCAAAGTTCATGGCCCATGGAGCCTTCCCAATGAACAGTGTCTGAAATGTCTAAGTTTTCACTGTATCCAGTTAAGAAAATATCACCTCTGATGTCAGGGAGATTTAAAGTCAACCCCCAACAGAGGTATATAAGAACTATCTTAGATAAATGCTACTAATTTACATGTAAATGAAAGTTTACCTGCTCTGGATGCTGTCTTTATAGTTGTCTTTTTATAACCTGCAAAAGGAAGTGTGTGAATTAGTGGCCATCATTGACAATGTAATATTATGAATGTGATCTTCAACTAGAACAATTACATAATCCCATTAACATTATCTTCATGCAGAATGTCTTAATGAATCAAGTTTTATAGAGAGATATTATTATAGCTAGTCATTTTTGTTTCTTTATTTTATTACTGTTATTATTTGTTGTATTAGTGTATATCAAATGCAGGGCCTTATAAATGCTATGCAAAAAATCTACCACTGAACTGAACCTCCAGGTCCCACTTCCTTTCTTAAAACTTATTTTAACTGATATGTTAAAATGTAGAATTATACATAGTAATAGGGTGTTATGTCATATTTCAATACACTGTATACCGAGTAATGTTTAAGTGAGGCTAGATGTATCTACCCCCTCAAACATATATCATTGTTTTGTTGAAACCTTTTAAAACTTTTCCATGCAGCTCTTGCATAATATTGCATTGCCTGTAGCTCCCCTACTATGCATTAACATCAGGTAGAATTACAAATGATAAGACTGGTAATCATTGTTAAAATATTATAAAATTATGATGTGAATACCAATAAAGCTTAATAACACATTATATGCTTTATAGTTTTTCAGCCGTAAATTCAACGCCAAAGCTAGACCAGGTAAAGTTTACATGGAAGGGATAAAATGTTGATTTTTTTTTGTAGTATTAAACAATTCCAATATAAATGACTCATTTCTAAGTCAGTCTTAGAAGCACTAAGCTTACTCAAACAATAGAAATTTATACAGGTTAGTACATTTGTATTTGGAGCCTAACGGTCAGTTCTCTGATTTATTATCTTCAGAGAAAAGTATTGGAAGAGTATGCTGTTTGTAAAGGCACAGCCAAGTCTACAGGAAAGACACTTGTCTCCAGCCCACCCAGCTCCCAGGTAGGTCAGCTGCATGAACTTCCTTGTATCTATGAAACTCTTCACTGGACTTATGGGCTTCTTTCCTTCTCACTATAGAGAAGATAATAAATGAAGCTTCATAATTTTACGATAACTAATAATCAAGAAACAACAGAGGGCTGGAAACCTAGGAATGTAAACAGCAGGCTTTCTTGGGAAATCACATTGCTCTTTTAAAATTACTGGACCTGCACTGAGACCGCATAACCACAGCAGCTCTTGTGCCGCAGGCTTCCCGGAAACCTACCTGGTATGCACATTTTCTTACACTCTTCCAGGGTGTCAAATCGGTTTTCGTTCCCTCCGCACCCCCCATATATGAATTCTTCACACTGATGAGTGTACATATTGAAAAAGTAACTCCTTATCATGGCTTTGCACGGACCATCTTCCATCTTCATTGCACAAAACGTGTGCAGCGGCTTCATGGGCCGCAGCCCAGAATCTGCAAGGTAGATTTTAAAACATCACATGTGTACCTCTCACCCAACGCTGGGACAATGTCCTTGCTGTTGTTTTAACAAATATACAGTTCTCCCCATCAATTTTTAAATAAGAAAAATAAAACTGAAAAGTCAGGCTATTATGAATTCAGTGCAAGTAACGACCTGAGTGAGCGAGCATATATGTTCCACGTATTTGATAATTTATACCATGATCTGTAAAGAAGGCACTTGAAACTTTAAGTGGCATAAACTAATTTGTCCTCTAGAAGGCAGCAGTGCTCCGTTAAGTTACAAGCTATCAGCACAACTGTAAAACATTGCTTTGTTCACCATAAAATTACTTTAAATACCAAAACATGAATAGACATCACTTCAATGTTCTCATATAAAAATTATTTTGAAACAAAGTATAAATTATAGGTAGATGATAATCTAGTAATAAACCCATTTTTAAAATTCCCTACAATTTTAAAATGTGAATTTTTGAAAAATATTTATATACATTTTATCTAGGCTACTTTCAACTATCTTCTTCCATTTGCAATTTATTATTATAGGTAAATATTAAATTAATATCTTCTAGCCGTATTTTAATAAAGTTAAGATTCTAACAAAGAATTTGGAATGCTCCCATTTATTTCTTCCTTTTTTACTTACTTACTTGTTTGCGTACATGCTTGCAGATATGCATAAGTAGAGGGGTACACACTCTCCCTGACTTTCTTCAATTACCATCTATCTCTCACTACCCTGGAACTTGAAAGGTAGGTTAGGCTGGCTGGCCTGCTCTGGGGACACGAGGCTCCAGGAATCTGCCTTTCTCTGGCTTCCCACTACTGGACTTACAAACATGCACCATCAAGGTCCAGCTTTTTTTACATACGTTCTGGAATAAAACTCAGATCCTTGTCTTACAAGACAAGCTCATTACTTTCTCCTCAGCCCCAATCATTTATAAGACTAGGAAAACCACAGTTAGACATCTGTGGTGGCTGGTGCCAATCGTTAAGTTGACTGAATCAAGAGTCACCTGAGAGATGGCTTCTGAGCAGACCTGGGGTATGGGTGGGGAAATGCTGATTAGGTTCATTGACTGGGGAGACCTGTCCACTGTAGTTGGCTCCCACTCTCTGGGCTGGGAACTTGACAGTGTTACCGGAAGGAGAGAGCTGAGCACAGACTTTGTCTTTCTGCTCTCTGGATGATTTATGTAAGATAAATCATATGCTTACTGAAATCTGGGGTGTGTGTGTGTGTGTGTTCACGCACGCGCATGCACGCAGGAAGACACAGAGCCCAAGTTCAGCCTGTTATTTAATAATTTTGCCACAAGAGGAGGACAGTGTACCACAAAAGAGTTGTTTTGTTTCTTCAGAGTTGATGTAGTACAGTAATAATGGGCAAATGTTCTTCTGAGTAATTACAATCTCATGGAACTTTGTTATAAAATCATCTAATGATCTCCCAGTAGCGATGCCAGATGCCTTTAATCCCAGCACTCGGGAGGCAGAGGCAGATCATCTACTTTTGTAGCTGTCCTTTGTGATGCAGTTTTATCAAGTTGCTCAGACTTATACCAGCAGTGATAGAACTGACCCTCATATGCTATTATCCCAGGTGTAATTCATAATGATAAGAGTAAGATTATCACAAATCTGTATGACTTACATTCCCAAGATGATATTTGATTAAATAATTCAATTTAATAATGTAATTTCTACTCAATAGCATTCTAAAAATTGCTTTATAAAGTTGGAAATCATTTTTGATGAAAATCTGGTGCTAAATTCATAGCAACTGCTTAAAGACAAAACCACTATCAACTTTTTATTTCATTATTAGCTTATTCTTCTTTAGGATTTCCATATTGATGAAATTACCATAATTTTATATCAGTATATTCTATGCATTGAGCTTGTTACTACTCACACCTAAGCAGGACGTCTGTGACAATGGGGAGAGCTCAGGTTCATCTCTGACATACACAGCCATCCACTCTAGGAAAGGTGTATGCCTGCCTTGGCTTTCATTTATTGGGATAACCTTTTTGAGTATTAAAATTGTGGTCTGAATATGTATCTATCAGGTACCGGGTTGTTATTGCAGGTACAACAATATACTGGGTAGCAGACCCCTTTCATGAATTTTGCAATCATTAATTTATAATAATTACAATAATAATCATTTGTTGAAGAGTTTACTAAAGAGCAATCAGCAGAATACCTCAGGGAGGGAGTAAGGATAATTTTTCTTACACTTGGAAGAGTTGAGGATAATGTTTTAAAAAAATAAGGAGTATCCCTTTGTACCCATGACACTAGAAAAATTGCAGAATAGTATAAGAAGAACCTGATCTGATATAACCAGAAAGAAGAATTACAATTTCTATATAAATATTTGTAATTGGGTGTTTATATTTTGTATCTCCTAGTCTAAGGGTAACAATCTGGTTTCCTTACCTATGTCTTGCAATGTCAAATAAAAAGCTTAGTAAGATCCAGAATGTTCAAGGTCATGGGATACCTGACTGTTAGAAAACCACTTGCCTGGAGAATGTTTGTGAATCTAGGGCCTACAGGTAACTTACTGTCTAAGGCTCCTCCACATGCTGTGTGCCTCCAGGCATTGTAAGATTAATTAAAAATTAAACAGAAATAAACAAACCTAGATAAGACTGTGCAACTAATTAATCAAAAGAATTCCAAATCTACAATAGTGAATCAAGCTGTAGGTAGGTGCAGGACTCCAGCCTCTGATCCTAGCCCTCTGATGCTGAAGCAAAAGCTCATGAGTATAAAGTCAACCTGGACCGTGTGGATGGGAACCCTCCATGAAGCTGTGAGGATTTAAGACTCTCCTCTCAGCCGCCATTAGTCCCTCCCTCCCTTCCATCGTCCTCAGTGTCAGGCTCAGAGGATGGATTTACCCAACCTTTGCTACCAGGAATACACTGGACAAACTCACTAGAGATAAGAACGTATATATGAGACTCTAATATATGTCAGAACTACAATATAATTTGAGATTGTCAAGTTGTTAATATTTCCCATTATCAATAACTTGAGTTCTATCAATAGTTTTAGATATAGTGCTGCTTTGGGGGAAATATCTAAATCTACAATAATAACACACATTTTTTCATTATTAATATTCTTATCTCACACTTCATGAAATTGGAACTCCTGCCCACAACAGTCCCTTTGATGTCTTGCTTAGCCAGATCCCTACATCAGTCTAACAGACATTGTTATTTTGACGATACTGTTAAGGAGAGGGTGGCTGGCGCTCAGGTATATAGTTCTTTTCCTTTTCTTACTTCTCCCAGCTCAAAGATAAAGCCTTGTTAGCAAGAATCTCCTTCAGATCTTCACTTCTTGCAATATTTCAGAGCTAGTTCTGAGCTTTACTGCTTACATAAGATGTCTCTCTTGCTGACGTGACTTGATTTTGGACAGTCTAGAAACTAACATACTCAGTATAAGAATTGTCTTAAGAAAAATACCACTTTGTTTTTAAAAAAATAAATAAATAAATAAGGGGGCTGGAGAGATGGCTCAGCAGCTAAGAACACTTGCTGCTCTTCCAGAGGACCTGGGTTCTATTCCTGGCACACAAAATTTTAATTTTGAATATTAAAATTGTGTCTTTTATCTATCAAGTACTGGGTTGTAACAGGCTATAACTCCAGTTTCAAGAGACCCAATGCTGTCTTCTGTCTCCTGGGGACACTGAACACAAGTGGCGCACAGTCATGGATGCAGGCAAAACGCATATACACATAAAATAATAAAACAAAAATTTTAAAAAGTAAAAATTCTAGCTCAATGAATTTTATACTAAATTGAGAGTTTTGGCAAGCTAAAAGAAAAATCAATCTTTACAATATTTTACCTGTATCATCAGCTTCCTCAGGCAGAGCATTAAGAAGCTCAGGAACAGCGCTAAGCAACAGACACATAGTTGCCCACAAGGCATGTTCTTTCTTCATTTTGTAAGTCATTTCTGAAATACAGAACACACAAACATGCTTAATAAGTAATCAGTGTGGATGTATCTGTAGGCTAACAGGAATCTCATAAACTTCCAAGTGAACTTAATATGTCGCATTTATAATGTTCTCACATACTGCTGACAACTCATTCTAAAGCTCACCTTTAAAAGATGTACATGAAGCATTTAGGGTTACAAATACATCTGAACATTTAATGGTATTCAACAGGAGGCCATCTTTTAGCCTTGAAAATACAAGGTAAACGGGAAATGTTTGAGAGATATGTAAATGCAAGTTAATATGAGTCGGTACTATCTCTCATATGTGAAATATAAAATTAAATACCAGTGAGGAGAATATGACAGAATGACGGCTTGATGCTTTAAATGCAACCTAAAATGGATGAATAAAAATCTGGTTTGGCAGGCAGCATACACTAGCTGGTACAAGGTCCCCAACACATATCCAGCATAGAACTGCCTGGTCTGGCCTCAGAGAGAGAAGAAGCACATAACCTTTGAGGGACTTGTAGCCCCAGGCAAGGGGGGGCAGTCTGAGAGGGGGCATCCTTTTAGAGATGGGGGGTAGGGCAAGGAGGAATGGGAGGAGGAACTGTTGGAGGGTGGACTGGGAAGGGGATAATGACTGGGCTGTAAAAAGAGATTAAAGATATTTAATATATATTAAAAATAATAAAATACCTGCTTATTATATTAATATTTTTTAACTGGTTTGGATCTAAACAAGTTGCACTTCCCATGCCACTCAGCAACTTTGCTTTCTTAGTGAGAACTCTATTTTATTTTCCAACTTTTCATTGTTGATGATGTTGTTGGTCCCTCCTTCAGAAGGCAGCATTGTGGCAAATCCCCTCCTTGTCTCTTGTGGTATTTGTTTTAGAACTCGTTTCCTGACCAGGTTTTCTGAGAGATAAGCATACAGTAGCTGCGCACAATAGCCATGTCTTTCACCCCAGCCACTCCCTCCCTTCAGCTCAAGTCACCTTTCCCCGGTTTGCCCAACTGTCTGTCTTAAAGACAGAGAAGTGATGAGCCAGCCCTTTTGCACCCGGGGGAAATGGATTCCCGTAGGAAGTGAGACATTTCCTGTTTCAGAATGATTGAAAGATCTAGATCTAAAAAGGAAAAGAAGTTGAAAAACATCTAGCTTTAAAAAACAAAAGACAAAAAAACGACTTCCCCTGTGCACTCAAAGGGGAAAGGAAGCAAAGACTATGGGACATTGATGCTTTACAGTCAGAGCAAACCCACGATCTACAGCTACCCCCTCAAATGCCTACGTTTATATTGAATGTGTGATTGCCTTAAGTTTTACTTCTATAACAAAATAACTAAGACTACATAATTTTCAAGGTATAGTGATTTCTGTCATCATTCTGGAGTCCAGAAACTGCCAAATCAGAATACTGACAAATAGAATAAATAAACAAACAGGCATGGGTGGATTCAAATCCATTAGTAGTAAAGTAATAAGTGTCGTCTCATGTTCAGCATCAATAAAATCACTGATAGACTATATCATCGAGTATCTCATGACCCATTGAAAATGCTAGAACATAGCTGAATTTTAGTCACCAGCAATGTTACAAATTTATAATCCATACAACATACCCCATGCCACATGTGGCTATAAAGAATATTTCTACTAAACATCTAGATTTTAATTTTTTCTTTTTTAAATACTTTCAGAGACTCTTTGATTCCATTTGATCCATGGAAAGTCCATTGCAGCTGTATTTTGAATGTACTGTGAAGTAGGGTTTTGCCTATCTGGTTCAGAATGCCGGTTTAGGTAGGATGCCTGCTAAAACCTCAAGAATAGAGACTCTAAATCTATCAAGTTATCCTATTTAAAAGCTGCAGCTAAAAACATTGCTTATTGAGTCATTTAGTCTTTGCTTGGTTCCAAGTAGTCAAAACCAGCTTTGATGAATTAGATCAAAATGTCACTAACCACATTCCAGAAAATGTGGAGCTACCTAGGCCTAGAAAGGCTGAGATTTATATCTCAGAAACAACTAGAACCAAGGGACTGAGCACCATCAGGTATCTCTGATTGCTTATTCTCTGTCTCCATACAGCCTCTCCCTTTTTTTCCATCCACATAACATAGAATATGATCCTCACCATTCCTGGATTCCGAGCCATCAAAATAGTTTGGCTACGTTTTTTACACACCAGGTCCAAAAGCTATTAAATAACACTGGCAATTTCAATTTGTAAAAGGTGGAACCTTTCATTGGAGTTCCTTTAAAATGGAGCATACTGGGGACCTGAATGGATTTCATGAACTCCAAACCCGACTCAAATGATGCTAAAGCTGGAAGGGATCTGGCCTAAGCAAAGACAATTTCCAAATCATAACTGATCTTTTTATGAGAACAATTGTATCTATGTCTGTAGTAGTAGGGTGGGGTCAGAGTGGCAGAAAAGAATTGGGGGAGCTCATGGACCTGGACTTACAGGCAGTTGTAAGGAGGCTGAGATGGATGCTGGGAGACAAACTCTGATCCTCTGAAAGAATATCAATGGCTCTCAGCAGCTTAGTCAGCTCTGCAGCCCCAAACAAGCATGGCCAGTCTTAAAATAAAAGTATGTGTTTGTTGGCATAGAGAAAAACTATGTAGTCCCTAGAAGGATAGGATTATTTTGTAAGTTGACCCATTGTCAGATACATAGTTTACCAATATGTCCTTGGTTTCTTGCTTGAGGTGAGCTGAATGGTTTTGTTCCATCAAATCCCCAGGGTGTGCTGCTTCTTCTAAAACAATACAACTAACTTGTTGCTAGAATCTCAAAAGAGACTATGTTAACAGTTCGGATATCTATCACCAAGATGAATATTTTTGGGATCACATTGATGGCCAGAAAACTCAGAGATAAAAATCTTCTTGTGCTTCAGTCGTGAGACTGTTATTGGAATCAGTGACACTATCTGAGGGTCAATCATCAGACAAATAAAACCCATGTGTATGTATAATACAGGGCCGCAAGGAAGGAGATCTTTACAAGCCCCTGAAGACATGATGCCTCTCAATGTTGGTGCTCTTTAAGAGCTTGAAAGAATTTTAAATATACCCATCCCACTACTGTGACCTCATCTTTAACCAGCTGCTCAACAACACCCTTGATCTCAAGTTCAGTATGTTATTCAGTCTTATTATGACAGATGTTGACACTGAAGCTATAGGTATGTTTATTACCATATATATTTAAAATTATGAAAGAAATACCTGAAAACACTGTTACAGGAAAAAATGCACGTAGAGCCCTAGCCTCTTCCTTCTTCACCCCCCTGACTTTCCCTCTCCAGAGATAACTTACCACTGGAACAAATCAGTGTGTTTCCATCTACAGCTTGCCTACACTATTACATATGAATGTAACTGTAACACTCTGCATATGTAAATAGGAATGATATGTTATATATAGATTTTTAAATATTCTCTTTCATTGAAGAAACTTCCTCTAAGAATATTACATGATAAATACTCATTAATCCTTACAAAACCAACATCCCTAACTGTCACACGTAATGAGGCATGCCAAGAATGTAGAGGGATTGACATTCTTTTGATCCATATTCCTCTATATTATCCACATCCTCCCATCTAAATCCATTTTACCAGACAGCAGAAAAGACAGGAGGCCTGCCAGTGTCTGAGCTATTATTCAGGGATGCATATTTAACCCAGTAAAAATAGAGACAAATTCAAGATCTAAATTGGTTAAAAATATACCCGTCTGTCCCAAAAACAAAAATTTTACTATTAAGATGACAATATTCCTCAATATAATCTGCATGTTTCATGTAACCTCTATACAATCCCCAAGTAGATTTTTTTGTCAACATTGATAAGGAAATCTTAAAATTCATGTGGAGACTCTATTTACCACAGCTAACGCAATGATACCAATAAAAAGCAAGGTTGAAAGACTCCTACTTTCTGATATATGTGGGTGCCTTTGTCATATGAACAGACAAAGAAAATATGTCACGAGGCTAGAAAGATGGCTCAATGGATGAGAACACTGGGTGCTCTTCTAGAGGACCCAATGTTGATTCCCAACACCCACATGACAGCACACAACTGTCTGTAACTCCAATTACAGAGGATTTGACACAGACACACATCAATGTGCAAGCAAAACACCAACACACATAAAATTTAAGAAAGAAAGAGAGAGAGAGAAAATAAAGAAGAAAATATGCCACACATGTATAATGGAGTTTTATTCATCTACAAAGAAGAATGAAATCAGGTTAGTACCAAGAAAATGAATACCAGTGAACACCATCATGTTAGTAAAGCAAGCCAAACAAATGCATAGAAAACAGCAAAGGTGGTCTGAGAGCAGGATTAACAAACAAGGAAAGGGGAGGGAAGACTAAGGAGAAGACAGAAACTTATGAGGAAGGTGGATCTGAATAAATGAAGACATAGATAGATAGATAGATAGATAGATAATGAAAATGAGAAAGAAAATTCCACTCATTGGTATACTCAATGTGAGCTGATCATATGCAAAAACTGAAAACAACTCAAAGCTACAGTAATCAATGCATTGTGGCAGCTGCATGGATTCATGGAGAACTGAGAATCATTAAACAGATCTATGTCTACAACCAACAGACAATGTCAAATATTTCAAGATCACTCAGTAGAGAAATGCTTATCTTTTCACCTAAAGATGCTGGCACATATAGATAGCCGTGTTTCAAAACAATGAGATAGCCAGGCATGGTGATGCAAGCCCTGAATCCCAGAACTGGGAAGTCAGAGAAAGGGGGATCTCTGATCTAAAAAGTGGGTTCCAGGTCAGCCAGAGATAAACAGAGAAAACCAGTCTTGAAACTGCCCCTACAAATAGAGACAAACTAGACTCTGACCTGGCATAATACACAAAACTTCACTAAAAATAGGTCAGTGGCCTAAATGAAAGAACTAAAACATGTAAAATATGGCTAAACCTTTGTGATCATATGTTGAGCAAAATCTCTTAGACATGGAATCAAAAGCAAAAATAACAAATGGGAAAAAATTGGTTCAGTTAATATTAGAAACTTATCCTACAAAACAGTTAATAAAGAAAGATAAAAACCCTATAGAACAATAGAAATACTTACAAAGCATTTATCTGATATAGGACTTGTGACTAGCCAACGTCTCTGCAGGGAAACAGTGTACACATTATCATCTGTAAATTATCTAGAAAATTCATATATTGGTTTTATACATGAGCCAGTGTGTTAGTGCATGTGTTTAATCCCAGCACTCAGAAGGCAGAGGTAGGCAGATCTCTGTGAGTTCGAGGCCAGTCTAGTCTACAAATCGAGTTCTAGGACAGATGCTGCTGTTGTTGCAGAGAGACTGCCTTGACAAGTCTTTTCTGTGTTTTGAAGTTATTTGAAGTTGAGCAGTATTCTCAACTGAACATTTATAATAATTAGGTGCTGTAAATTAATTGTTGGCAATATTTTTTTTTCTGAGATCATCAAACTGCATTCCTTCGTGTAGGAATGGCTTGCCTCAGGAAGAGGTCTGTGAAACAGGCTTGTATTCTCAGGAAAAAAGTATTTTCTGAAAAAATACATTGTGGGAATGCAAATGTTTGGGTAATTCTCCAGGGGAGAGCATGGCTGAGAGGCTGCATGTTTACCACAGAGCAATGAGTCCACACAGGGCCTCATTTATCTCCTTCTAACTTCCCTGGGAGCCACATTCCTAGTGCACATGGTCATCGCTTAAAGCAAGATGTGCGCATCAGACTCCTTTCTGACATAAAATTTAAATTAAGCTAACTGGAACTCTGGCTATAAGATATAGGTAAACACCAACTTTAAAAATTATATTAGAAGCTCAAAAACATTTATCATAAAACATTGTACATTTTTGTAAGGATTTAATGTTGTCAGAGAGATTTCCTACCTGAAAGGTTGCTGTATCGTGACAATAATGCTGTGCAACGAACCAAGCAGGCATGCTGAACTGATGTTTGCTATCCATTATTTACATTCCAGAATCAAATGTCTAGATGACTTGGGAGAAGCACATGGGATCCTGAACTACGTTTGTCCCCAGCACTCTTAGGACTAAGATGTGTGGAACAGGTACCAAATTTTAACACAGGAAAATATAAAACTAACAAATTTATTGTTTATGTCTCTATTTCTCTTGAAATATTATCTTAAGCTGCCTGTTGCAAAAGAAACTTAGGCAGTATCTATTACAACAGGATAAAATCTGGTTTCTCTGATATGCTAATCCTATTAGTAAAACATATTAAGTAATATAAATTATACAGTGATTATTATAATAATTTTTAAAACTGAGGAAATGTTTTTATTCTTCTAGTTTAAACTCTATGCTTTATTAGAAATTACACTTATTAATGAAAAATATTTCCCACCAATCTATATGAATATATACAGAAAATCAAGTTTCAGCCCAATTCAAAGAAAATCTGGGAATTCCTCACCTACTTCCATGGAAATGGTGTAGAAGTTTGCCCAGTGATAAATCTGAATAAACAGACAGGCAAGACTAAGCCTGACTCCCCAAAAATAATGTCTTTAAGAAACTAGAAAATGTATCATATTTTCGTTTTTTCCTAAACTTTGGTGGGAAGAAAAACCATAAATTTACACCTTGAAGAATCAGCTGAAGAGCTGGAAAGAGCAAATCCTATGGGGTTTGAGCCTCTTTGAAGCTCCTACCTATTATCAACATTTGCCTTGTCTGGCTTTAACCTTGTGTGAGTGGTAAGCTTGCTAAGTATGCTTAAATGGCCTCCTGGGGAACACTTCTTAATCACGAGGTGCTAAGCCACAGCTTGTCAATTAAAACGGAAGTGACACAAATAACAGGTTCCATTATTGAGCCTTTAGCATCACCTTGGTTTTCTCATTTGTATCTTGCACATTTTAAGGGGAAAAATAATCCTATCATTATTTTACACAGGAAACAAATATTGGTTCAAAATAATGAAATGAATTGTCAAAAACAAAGTCCCTGGACTCTAACAGTATAGAACTCTCTAAAATCAGTACTTTATGCAGTCAAATAGTCTCTGGCTTCTCGTCAGCTAGTGTAGGTCTTTCACCTTTTATTATACAATCAGATAGTCAAAAATACACCACGGGTGGGATTTTTAAATACTCTTATAGGTATGTTTGCAAATTAATGGATTTGTTTTAGTAAAAATGTCAAAATAAAAATCTAGAAAGAGGAGAAAAGACAGTCATAATCTTCCAATGGAACTGTCTCCCAAACCAAGTTACAGGACTTTTTATTACAGATAAAATTTATGTTGATGGGTGTAAAGTAAAACATAGCACAGCACCTCCAGTACTTAAGATATACAACTTGGATGATTTAGTCTGTGGCAAATGGGAATCAGGCCCATTTCAGGGGACCTTTCCCTTGATATCATTCTAAACCAGATAGCATAGCTTAAAATTCATCTTCATAGGTAAAGACAAAGGAATTTTATGGCTAAAGCCACAGAAGCTGATCTAGTACTCTAGGGCTGTCATAACCAAATACCACACAGTGAATAGCTTCAACAGTGGGGAAGAGTAACAATGCAGGCTGCTGTGCCTTGTATTAATACTGGTTAGTTTGGTTCCTGGAGAGGGTGCTCTCTGGCTTGCAAATAGCCGCTCCCTTTTCCCAAGTCCTCATTTGGCATCTTTGTGTGTGCACAGAAAACACAACCCCGTGGGATGAGAGACACTACCTTACTTCTATTTAACTTTAGTTATCTCTTAAAACACGTATCCTCAAATATTGTCACACTTGAGTCTGGGCTCCAACACACAACTCTGAGGAAAATGTAGGTCAGTCTGTAGTAGGAATTTGTGTCAGAAGTGAGAGCCACTGATCTAAATCAGTTTCCTGGAGCCAGCAGCAATGCATCAGCAATCCCACAGTCTATTTTCTCAAACCAATTCTTTTTCCATAGTTACAGAGTTCAAAGTTCTGTTTACTCCTGCATAATGAAACTTGAGGCATGGCTGACCAAAGATAATCATATTCCTACTAGGATGTAGAAGACACAGATATAAGTAGTATAAATACTTTCTAGTTTGCCCATATTATCTCCGCTCTCCACCTCCTTGCCCCGGCCTGTTCTATTTCTCCTTAGTGGATACATATATATTTCCTAAAGAGATGTTTTCAACTAAAATAAAGAGAAACAGTTGACCAATACCTCCTGCCTAGGTCTCATTGCCTCCTGGAATCTAGTCCTGATTTAATCTTTTGAACACAGGGGAAACACTGCTTCATAGTCTAATTTCTCTTCAAATGTTGCTTTGTGAGAGGAGTTTGAACACAGAAGACAAAAAAGCTCCATATGTATGTATATCTATGTCGTTTTCATGCAGGTATACATGTTCAATGTGAATGTCTTGTGGGGGAGCTATAGGTGTGTGTCTATAGAAGCCTGGTGTTAATGTTGGGTGTTTCCTCAATCTCTCTCCACCCTCAGGGTCCAGGAAGGGTCTCTCACTGAACCCAGAGCTCACTGTTTAACTAGTCTAACCAGCTTGTTGATTCCCTGATCAGCTACCTACAAGATGGGACTGCAGACAGACCTCCACGACCACCCAAGTGTTTATATGGGTGTGGGAGAGTCAAACTTCTTTTTGCTTACAAAAGCTTTACCTGCTGAGCTAGCTTTTCCATTGTTTTGTTTTGTTTTGTTTTGTTTTACATGCTGCTGTGGGAGAAAAGTCACCAACAGTCTTACCTCGATGCTTTATGAGCCCCAATAATGATCAGCCTGGCAAGAGATGCCTATTTGTGCAATATTGGCATGAATGGTATGGGGGTAAGCAGCAGCTTTCTAATTGGAATTTTCAGGCTCACTCCACAGGAAGAATCTCATGCCTGGTACTGTAAATCTTTCCTAGATCGTGTGGCTGAGGTCAGGCACTGGTTATGTGGAGAACTCACTACTATTGTTTGGCTAAATCTCAAACTACCTTCTAAATACCTATTCTTACAAACATGGATTAGTGCAGCTTTCACCCCTGATCAGAGCAGATTCTCTGTGTTGTTCTTACGAAGAGTCAGAGCTGGTAAAGTACAGAAAGGAATTGATTGTGCAGTATTCATCCTTAGATGAGACATCACAGCAAGCTCCCATGCTCAGGCCAAACTAGATGGCCTCATAAGAGCCAGAGCTCAGAGAAGGCTGCTGAAAAATAGAGTCTTCCAGACTTGACAAGGCTTTTACACTCAAAAAACTCAGAGTAACTGTAGTTGCCTGCCTAAGGCCTGTACAAAATCAAGCCAGCCTAGCACAGTTAAGGAAAGAACTCACAAGGCCCCACCTCAGCCTGAAAGGTATTATTATTGATGGTGGCTGGAGGTGGTAAATAACTCTTTTCATGGGTTGGGCTAATGATAATTTTGATGGTGAATGCTGTTTACAGGATAAATTTACTGTGTTTGGCTTGTAAAAAATAAAATAAGTGTTTTTAGCTTGTATGAGCCATGAGGAAGTTGCTCCTACCTTGAATGTATCCTATCAGCTGACCCAAGATGGAACACTTCCTGGTACAGTTGGACTATTTTTTTAAAAAAAAAAAAAATGTTTATTGTTGCGAAATATTTCACTGCCTCAGCTATTCCTACAAGGTAATGGATCACAAGACTATACAGGCTAACTGCTAAGTTCTGCCTTTGAATGAAATGCTTTTGCTTGCTTGCTTGCTTGCTTGCTTGCTTGCTTGCTTGCTTGCTCGGATGGACGAGGCACTTGCTGGACATTTGTTACAAAATCAAGCCTTGCTAGCACCCAAACAGGATATGAGTTAATTTGGCTCCCCAAAATTTTTACTTTATGGTTTTTGCCTTTATAATCCTTGGGCTAACAAGAGCTGGGGTCCTATCTAGAAAATTTTCTCCGATTGGTCCTGGCTGGTCTCTTTTAATAATAATAATAATAATAATAATAATAATAATAATAATAATAATAAT
>JADRCH010000300.1:981688-1009148 GCA_019843965.1 Rhynchomys soricoides
ATAATAATAATAATAATAATAATAATAATAATAATAATAATAATAATGTCTAATTAACTAAAACCAAAACTTGAGTCAGACTGGCGAATCTCTGAACAACCCCAGAACTACAGCAGCAGGATACCCAACCTCTAGTTGGAACCTACATCCATGCATACCCTGCCGGCCCTAATTGGACTCAGTGATTTATGGGAAGGGTTGTAGCAGAAAGAGTGGAGAATGGATTTGATAAAATACATTGTATACTTGTTTGAAACTATCAAAAATTATGTTAGCATTTTGTCTCTAGGAAAAGAGAAAGAGAGAGGGAGGAAGGTCGGGAAGGGAGGGAGGGAGAGAAAGATAGAAGGGAGGGAGGGGGAGGGAGGAAAGAGAGGGAGGGGAAGGAAGGAGAGAGGGAGGGAAGAGAGGAAAGAGGGAGGAAGGGAAGAGAGGGAGAGGAAGGAGAGAGAGAGGGAAGAAGGGAGGGAGAGAGGGAGGGAAAGGAAGGAGAGAGGGAGGGAAGGAGAGAGGGAGGGAGGGATGGAGAGGAGAGAGTTTTTCAAAATGATAAGTAGTAGTGAACTTCTAAAATTTGAAGGTTTGATGTTTTCTCTTCGTAAAACAAAGTATTAATAATCCCTCATTAATGATTCCTAGGCTGTTGTGAACTCAACCAATCAATTCCTGGTAATGTTTGCCTTTAAATGTCAGAAATCCTTCCCACTAGACACTTGATTTAGCCTCACAGCCGGATTTTATTAACCACATAGTGATTATTATATACAAAACAGGCAGGACTTTGGTAAGTCATGTATTGTCCTACATGTGAATGGTCATTGTTCATAAATACCTACAACTCTTTAAAGAACCAAACTTATACTTATGAGCTAAATGACCAGATATACATTCATATATATTTAAGCAAAAGAAAATAATATTATATACCTAGCAATGTATATACGCAAGTTGTAGCAGTAACTAAATACACTAACACTTTCCTTCATTCACTAAATGTGATATCCTTGAAGCTGCTTGGTAATGACAAGTAGGTGATGATGCAGGAAATAAGCAAGACAATATTCATTTTGAAAATTCTTCACATTCCCAACAAAATGTGTATTTGAAGATCGCTAGTGAGGGGGAAAGGAATGGTGTTCAAGAGCAGTGACACGGTTCGACAAGAGAAGATACAAACGTTTTGTAAGAATGTGGACATATTTTTGTCATTTTTTTCTTTAAATTTTTAAATGTTATTTTTGTCACCTTCTTTGTTGGTTATTGAAGCAGTGATTAATTGACACTCTCCACAATCAATATGATCATGGGTCACCAAGGCTAGCCTATGCCTATCCAAAGAACAAATCTTTAAACTACACCTATCATGGCGATTGATTTAGATGTCAATACATAATAATCTCTATCAAGGGAAATGGTTCTCAACCTTCCTAATGCTGCGACCCATTAATACAGCTCCTCGTGTTATGGTGATCTCCAACTATAAGATTATTTCATTGTAATTTCATAACTAATTTTACTAATGTTTTGAATCATAATATAAATATGTAATATGCGACCCCAGGGTCACGATCCACAGATTGAGAACCACTGGTCTAGGGGAATCTGCGTGTATTTTATCTTGCTGGGATGAAGATAGGGTGCTTTTTTAAAAAAAGATCCTTCATCTAAGTGCACTATATAGAAAGATCTACTCAGAGTCACCTTTAACTTGTTCTATGATGTCATACCTGTGACTCAAACAGCTGCCATATGACACTAAGAAAGACGGTTCCATTGATTTTCTGTAAATTATGATAATGTTCTGGAAAGAGCCTGAATTCATGCTCAAGTAGCCAGTCTGGAAATATCCTGCCTCTGTGTTTTGAGTACTAGGGGCTAAAAACTGGCCCCATTAGTTTAAGCTTCTACCTAGTATGGTTATTTTTCTTTTGGGAACAAAATATAACTGGGCAATTGTTGTTTGTGCTTTCATAAACAAGCTATTAACCAATTTGTAAAAACATTTTTACAATGTTTAAGGTGGTGCGCCAATTAATACCATATAGCTCACAAAGCCTAGCTGAGTCTTTTTTTCTCTAACTGTGTTTTCAAGCCAGTGAGATGCCACAGCCAGTAAAGGCACTTGTTACACAAATACTGCAGTCTAAATTAATCCACTGAACTTAGGCAGAGGTGGAAGGAGAGACTAAACTCCATAAATTGATCTGTTTTACTTTTTTAGTTTTCTGAGGCAACGTTCCTCTGTGTAGCCTGGCTGTCCTGGAACTCCGTAGACTAGGCTGGCCCTGAACTCAGAGATCTGGCCACACCCAGTTGATCATATTTTTAAAGACTCCCCAGATCAAAAATTAAGTATGGGGAGCAATGAAACAAACCATTTTGGACTTGAAGAATGAATATTAGAACATGAAGTGATTTTAAAACAAAACAAATTAAAGCACACAAACACATGACTTTCCCAACATGATTCCTGGCTCTGGTTCATCTACTTACTGAAAGACTGACCAATCCAATAGTGAATCTTGTCTTAGATTTGGCTCTAGTTACAGAGGGTGTAATTTTCTGGAGAATTGCTCAATATAAAATTCTCTGATGTCATAATATGTCCATATTTGAAACTGTGATCATTTTAATGATTATATTTTTTCTTTTAGGTGCAAAGTAGTTGACACAAATGGTTTTACAAAACAAATAAGGTTCCTCTTGGAAGAAAGATGCTAAAATCTTTAGATCATGTGGCTCTAACCTCTTATTCATAATATAAAAAGTAAAAATGGGCCAGGCAGTGGTGGCCACAGACTTTTAATCCCAGCACTTGGGAGGCAGAGGCAGGCAGATCTCTGAATTCAAAGCCAACCTTGTATACAGATCAAGTTCCAGGACAACTAGGGCTACACAGAGAGAAGCCCTTTCTCGAAAAACAAAAGCAAAACACAAACAAAGTAAAAATGGAAATCACCGCATGGAAAAAAGAGAATATTCTTACGTTATGACAAAACAGCTTGGACAAACTGAGATGTTAAAACGATTGAAACAATTTAACAAAAGTATGGTTATTCAAAATGTACTGCTGGAGATAAGGAATTCATAAGCATCTAAAATATTTTGTCATATTTTATAGGTAAACCAAGACTGAGAAACCAATTCAGGGGTAGGAGGGAGTGTCTGGATCACAGCCTCATTTCTTATCGGCGGCGGCTAGTCTCACTATAGACCAGGCTAACTGAAACTCGCAGGTCCTCCTCCTTCTACCTCAGAGGGCTATGATCACAGGAGTGCCACTGCATCCTTTCTTCTCTGTTGTGGCCTTTCTTCTCTGTTTGAGGTTGTGATGAGAACAAGGGATAACAACTAGTGAAGGCGGGCGGGCACTGTAAATGGCCCAGGGCGCCAGGAATGCCAGCGCAGAGGTATGCTTCCTCCTTCTGTGCCATCTCCTGAATGAGCATCCCTGCCTGGAAGCTGCGGTGACTGTGTGACTGACACTGAGCAAATGCACCTGGACATCTTGTGGTTGGGCCAACTGGACTGGCCAGAACACCTCCACCCTACCACCACCATCTCCCTTGGATTTCTTACCTTGGTGAGTCCGTAGTCCTCAAAAGAGATCTGGAGATGAGGTCCCAAAATTATACTGTCTTCAGAAGAAATCCGGAGACAAGTCCCGAAAATGATACAGTCTAAAAATAAGAGAGTTTAGGGGTCTTAATTGGGTTCCGTTTCTCTGGCAGTTAAAGAAATAAAAGGCAGGGTAAATCAGAAGGGCAATGGATATCAGGGGAGAAACCTCAAGCACCGCTGACAGAACCAGCAGTTAAAGGAAAGCATCTTCTTAGGGTAAGGAACACACTCATGCTTCAGACATACTGAGAAAAAGATCCTCTGTAAAGCAGAGAGGGTGATCAGGAAGCCGAAAACCCGTCTCTTCTCTCAAGACCTGGGATTTTAAAGCATCTGAAGAGTCTTCCTCCCCCACTTTAGGGTTGGTCAGTTTGAGGTTGATTGGTCCAAAACTATGAAACTATGTGTGACATGTCCTCATCTGGCCTTGAACTTGTTGAGCCAGTTCCTCAGTAGGGATTCTCCCCTTGAGGCTTTCTCACCTCCAAGTCAGTAGGTGAAGAAGCTAGCCACAGCCCCTCTCCCTATCTGCTGCCTACCAGGAAGTCTGTGCAACATTTACCCTAACAGACAACAATACAAGTTTCTGGTAACAGGAAAGAAGATGGTCAGCCACAGACTCCACATGGAACTTGCTTCAAGTGTGGCAAAGAACTGACCCACGGCTCACCCCAGACGTGGGTCCTGCCCAAACTGTGGACATTGTGGGGTTGACCGCCCTACTATGCCTCTCCAGGGTAGTTTTCACAAGTTCCTCCTCCACAGGAAAATCTCTTAGACCCTCTGGGTCTGGTTGAGGGTCAATTGCTGCCCACTGTGGTAACCGAAGACGTTAAGGCTGCCTGTGTGGCCGCAAAACTCTTTTAACCTCTGCCCACAACAAAGCCATCAAGATCACCATGCTGGCTCTCCAGGTGGCAGGTAACTCTGTCATTCTTTATTGACACAGAGACCATTTGGTTTACAATTCCTGCTCAAATTTTTCCTCAGATCTCTGTGGTGATGTTGACTACATACGTGCTTTATCAGATTAGGAGTAGCACAGTAACCTTAGTCAGCCTCTTCCCTGAAGGGTACAGCTGCCTAGTCAGACCATTTCCTAAGGCCTTGCCTTTTCCAGAGCTTAGGTCTCCAGCTGAGAAAGGCGAGCTCACAGACACGTTTACCTAGCTGACAGCTTCCTGCTGAGAAAGATAAACTCACAAAAACAGACTTCAACATAAAAGCAAGCTCAAGCTGTCGTGCCATTACTCAAAATTTGCTTTTTTACTATTCCTTCATTCAAAAGATCTTGCCTTTCAGTGAGTTTGTTTAGTAATCAAACACCTATGCCTCACAGTATTAGATATTTCCAGATAAAAAAGAAAAGGTTTAAAGTTTATGCAAGTTGCACAGGTCTGAGGAAGGGATTCAATGTATGTAAAAATGATTTAAGGTATGTGAAAAATGAGACTTAAAGATGATATACAGTGTGAGGACTTCAAGATTCACTCAGTGGACTTCGGATACCTTAATCTAGCCTTGGTAAAACAATGGCTACTAACCTTTTTTAAAAACATCATAGTCACAGGCTCAAAAATTTTAATTTCCTTTGGTTGTTTTCTAAATACAGCCTTAAAGGGGCTTCTCATTGTGCTAAAAACCATCTCTGTCCCTTTGTTCTCTTCCCTGCCAAGAAATCTCTGTCTTATTACAGGTAAATGAATGTTCTTGTTTCTACTCTGCCGATAACTTTTCAAGCTTTGCTTTGCTGTGGCTCAAAGGTCTACTCCGACTGTGTATCGACATTTGTTGGCTGCTTTTCCGCAATGAGTACTTCAGTGCAGAATACAGACAGTGGTCGTGCTATCCAAACCTTGATCTACCTCAAATCTCTTTTTCTATGCTTAAAACAACTCATGTAAACTTTAGGGGTTCCATCTGTCACTGGTCAAAAGTACTAGGCGATCCCTTGCCATTGGTAAGCCAATGTAATGGCTCCTTGTCTTTCCTCAGGTTCACTCAGCAAACCAGTTCCTGTCTCCCAACCCCACCCCACCCCCACCTCCACCTCCACCTCCACCTCCACCCCATCCCAGCCTTCAACTGGGAATTCCAGCCTTCCTAGACTGCCAGGGCAACCCTCCCCATCTAAGAAACAGCTACAGAAGAGAGACACTGCATCACCCTTTATCATCAGCTGGGACATTAGTTCTCTCAGCTGTCCAAATATACAGGAAGGAGCTCAAGCTGGACTACAGAAAGATTTCTGGAGGATAAATAAAAGCCACCATTCCTCGGGAACTTTTGAAAGCAGTTCCCATCTGCCAAAAGTTGTCCTTTCCCTTACCTCTGGCAGTAGTGACATATCGCTCCACTGACATATACCTATGGCTGCATCTCAAAGCCCATGCTGACCTTCAAACTCCCTCGTCCCTACTCACAAGTACTTGTTACAAATTTCAAAGCCCCCAGACCAGTCTCTCTCTCTCTCTCTCTCTCTCTCTCTCTCTCTCTCTCTCTCCCTCCCTCTCTCTCTCCCCCCTCCCTCTCTCTTCTCTAGTCTCCCTCCCCCACTATTCCACTAGTCTCTCCTATTCTCCAGCTTCCCTAGCCCTGGCCATATCAAGTCTGCTGGCCATGTTCAGTCTACATCTCTTTCTCTCTGCTGTGATCTCCTCCAGATGCCTCCGACTCTTCTCTCTCTCTCTCTCTCTTTCTCTTTCTCATATCTACAATAAAAACTTAACCATACCATGGAACCATCATGTCAGCAGTTTCTTTACTGCATCCCCTCGCATACAAGAATGAAACACATGAACCTTTGGAAACATGCTCAAAACACATGCTCAAAGTACATGCAAGCTGTTAGATTATGTTAGATTGTTTAAGGCAGCTGTAGAGAGATGGAAGAAGGAAAGAAAGATAGGCTGTCTGACCTTAGGTGGGACCATGTTTATTCACGGCGGGAAAGGGCTTTATCACTCACATGAGCAGATGGCCAAAATGCCTTCAGAAGAAGATAGGATGAGGCCCCTAATAGGGGCGGAAATGACTTACATTGTCCACAAGGGAAGCTGGGAAGTGTAGTCTTTCAGCAGGAAACTATCATTGCAAACTCTGAGTGGGTATAAAAAATGCAGGGGGGCGTATAACTGGTTTTTGCTGAAGAGGGTGTTTGTTGGAGTGGTTGGCTCAAGGTCCATTGAAGAGGGGACTCTCTGGTCATGACACAAAGAGTCTTAACTTGATCAGCTGCAATAGAACATTTGAATGTCATCCTGCATTCCTGAAGAGACCTGAAAAATTATTATTAGAGGGCTATAAACAAATTATTTGCATTACAGAGTAAAACAGAGGTTTTCCAGGAAGATTGAGGAGTAAGGAGGAGCTGAGGTGAGAGAGACAGAGTGGACAAGTGAGAGAAAGTGGCCATAGTGTGGATTCAGGGTGATAGTGACTGGTCCCATTGCCAGGACTATTGCACCAAAATGAGCTGGCCAAAGTAGCAGAGAGCTACAGAGAATCAAAGGAGGGGAACGGGAGAAAATAGCGGATGGAGGTAGGGAATTGTGTCTGGCCTAGGATGAAAGGGATGAAGGCCTCTTTTACTCAGAGTTTCTCCACAGCACACAAAAGGTCTTTTTGTTGATGTATCAGAAATGGACGGAGCTGTTACAGGGTGAGAGCTATTGGGAAAACTTATGTGGGGCATTTTGTTTGGGTAGAGGGCGAAGTTCAATAAATATAACATTTAAAGGGCAAGGTAAAAACACAAGTTTGAGGATAATCAAGAACACAGAGATCCAGTGAAGGGCCACAGGGGAGGGAGCCAGAGCCCACACACAGGATGCCTATGCTACAATTGTTTCTGGTCCCTGTCTCTAGGCCCCATCTCAAACCAATTAGGATTTGTTGGCCTGAAAGCAACGTGTCCACAAAGGAGAGCACAAATCCCACCCCAGTAGTCAAATCTAGTCCTCTTCAGTTTGGGAGCACAGCAGCAGTCAAGGAGTCAAGCTGGTCCTGAAAGACATTAAGCTAATCTGAGCTGGTGAGACACAGAGGTTAGTTGACACAGAAGGCTTCAATCCAGCTGTTTTAGTTCTGGGTCCAAAAAATAAGGTCCAGAGTGGCAAAAAGAGGGATGACTCGGATGACCCATGACCCATTAGTCCCCTTTTCAAAGTCACCTAAAATGCTTTGAGGGTTTGGGGGGCATTGATCTCTTAGTAACTGCTTCAAGGCTGGCATAAGAGCAAAAAAGGGACCAGCAGGTAGGGTGCCTCAAAAGAAGGTCCATCCGAGAGGCCATGATAAAACTTAAGAGTGGGCAAGGATCCAGAACATAAGTCAGGAGGTAAAACTGTACAACTTTGTGGGGAACATTAGTGAAATTATATGAGGAAAACTTTACATCAAGGTTAACATGAGATAAATAACCTTCAGTATAAAGTTAACATAAGCCAGGCAGTGGTGGCGCACGCCTTTGATCCCAGCACTTGGGAGGCAGAGGCAGGCAGATTTCTGAGTTCAAGGCCAGCCTGGTCTACAGAGTGAGTTCCAGGACAGCTGGGGCTACACAGAGAAACCCTGCCTCGGGAAAAAAAAAAAAAAAAAGTTAACATAAACTTAAAGGCCGTTGTATGGCAGCTGGGCTATGTAAAAGCATTCTGTAGAAGGAAGAGGTAACTGTAATCAGCTGTTTGTTACATCAGACGCCTGCATACTGAACAAGCACCTGCAAGCATTGTGAAAGAGGTCAGTAAGGTAACACCTGATGTGAAACAAATTATTAATTTATTTAAAAGATGCAGCTGCTAAAATGGTAGGCTCATTGAACTAATCTCTTACTTCTTTATCAATTACTTAGCCTTTCTTCTCATTACCTACTAGGATTATACATCAATTTTATAGAAATTTATACGTGACTTAATTCTCTGAAACTATGTGTATCTAACTCCTTATTTACAAGAAATTATATACTTCAAAATGATGGGAAGGAAGTGTCTTAAACAACTAACTGGTAAAGAGCCTATAGAAATTATTGTACCATGAAATAAAATGCAGGTTGATTATTTGTTTGGTGCTGATAATTGTCAGGTAGCATTAGCTTGTTACACAGGACTTATAGATAGTAATTATCTCAACGATCGCCCTTTTAAGATCTTTTAAAATCTTTTCTTTAAACACATGCATATGACCTAAAATTCTACATATAATAATCTTATAGAAATTTCTTATTAATGCTTTTATAGATGGCTCTTCAAAAGGACAAGGAACATATGTTTTATATATGAATTCTACATACAAAAAAGATTGTACGCACCACTGGCTGTACCCTTAACAGTCTGAACTCACCATAATCAATCAGCTTTTATTAGGTGCTTCTCAGCCAATAAACATGTTAACTGGCTCTGCATGTTATGTTTCTCTTTTAGAAACTGCAAGACTTTAAACCCACCCCACTAATAATGTCATTTCACTTGCTCCAGATGTGCATACAACAATAAACCCACCTTTACAACTCATATTTGTGCTCATTTTAATTTGCCAGGTTTGTTAACATCTGCCAGGTTCAAGCCTATGATGAGATGGCTTCTTCCTTGATCCTAAAACTTTCTTTTTAGGGTGCCCAAAAATCTCATAACTTCTTCTACACCGCTGCCATCTGCTGGTGGAATTCATGAAGTTAGCCTCAAGGGTAAGTCCTAATGCCATTTCACAAACATATCTCTCATATCTCAGAATTTTGATATCCAAAATATGTTGATGTAACAGTTGAAATACCTTTCCAAGTATGATTTTTCCTCTGGTCACAGGGTGAAACAACCTCGGATGCCATTAATCATTTATCATACACCTTCTTTCTAGGACTCCCATTACAACTAAAATCTGATAATGGGCCTGCTTATGCTAGCAAATGATTTAAGGAATTTTACAATTTGTGGGATATTAATCATGTCACTGGATTCCCTTACAATCCACATGGCCAAGCTATCATGGAATGACACTGTCAAATACTTAAATGGCAATTTTTTAAAAAATAAAAAGGAGTATGATAGACCCATCTAGATCTCGACATACTATCTACATTTAGTTATGCTAACTTTAATAATTTTTTCACTTTAAAGAATAATGCAACTTCTGATTCCCAAAATCATTTTGCCCTAATGATTAGCCTTAGCAGTCTAAGTATACACCAGCTGATATGAAGCCCCCAAGGCATATACAGCAGAGGACTGTCTGGTCTGGCCTCAGTCAGAGAAGATACACCTAACCTTCAGGAGACTAGACACCCCCAGGGAGTGGGGAGGTCTTGTGGGGTGGGGGTTTCAGATGGGGAAATCCTCATTGAGACAGAGCTGGGGGGGGGATTATGGGATGTGGAACAGTCAGAGGGTGGACCAGGAGGAGGATAAAATCTGAAGAGAAAAAAAAAAAATAAAGACCATCAGTAGCGGGGAAACCTCTGCCTATGCCACCAGAGCTCCATAGCCAAATAGCGCTGGGAGAAAGCTAGCCACCCAGGAGTGTGGAAAAGCCCGTGAGTGGGGGTAAGACAAGGACCACTGCTCAGCAAGACTTGCCCAGAATCCTTGGGACACAGAGACTGAGGAACAGCTCGGGGAGGGAACCTTCCGGTTTCCATCTGTGGCTGGAGACCTCCGCCTGGGCCACCAGGGCTCCATAGCCAAATAGTACCAGGAGAAAGCTAGCCTCCCAGGAGTGTGGGCAAGCCTGTCTGCTCAGAGGGACCCACCTGGAATCCCCAGGACACAGGGACTGAGGAGTGGTCCTCTGATTTCCTTCAGTGGCCAGGAGTGGATCCTGCAACACAGGGCTCCATACTCAAATAGTGCCAGGAGAGAGCTGGTATCCCAGGAGTCCCGACACACCTTCGAGCACAGGCAAGACCACCACCTCTGTTCAAATTCACTGGATCAAGAGGGACCTTTGCAGAGCCATCAGGACACAGAAAGCAAGAGACAGTTGGGGACAAGATCTGTCTGATTTCTGTCTGCATCCCATAGGTGACCCTGTACCACAGCTCTCCAAACCCAAATTCCTCTCAGAGAGAGCTGGCCTTCAAGGAGTACTGACACCAAGACCTGCAGGAGGGACAAGACACAGTCAGAGAGAGTAAGACCAGCTAACACCAGACATAACCAGATGGTGAAAGGCAAGGGCAAGAACATAAGGAACAGAAACCAAGGCTATTTGGCATCATCAGAACCCAGCTCTCTCACCACAGCAAGCCCTGGATACCCCAACACACCAGAAAAGCAAGACTCAGATTTAAAATCACATCTCATGATGATGATAGAAGATTTTAAGAAGGAAATAACTCCCCTAAAGAAATACAGGAGAACACAGGTAAACAACAAGAGCCCTTAAAGAGGAAACACAAAAATCCCTGAAAGAATTACAGGAAAACACAGATGAAGGAAATGAACAAAACCATCCAGGAACTAAAAATAGAAATAGAAACAATAAAGAAATCACAAAGGGAGACAACCCTGGAGTTAGAAAACCTAGGAAAGAGATCAGGAATCATGGATGCAAGCATCACCAGCAGAATACAAGAGATAGAAGAAAGAATCTCAGGTGCAGAAGATACCATAAAAAACATTGACACAACAGTCAAAGGAAACACAAAATGCAAAAAGCTACTAACCCAAAACATCCAGGATATCCAGGATACAATGAGAAGACAGAACCTGAGGATAATAGGTATAGAAGAGAGTGAAGATTCCCAAATTAAAGGACCAGTAAATATCTTCAACAAAATTAAAGAAGAAAACTTCCCTAACCTAAAGAAAGAGATGAACATAAATATACAAGAAGCCTACAGAACGCCAAATAGACTGGACCAGAAAAGAAATTCCTCCCGTCATATTATTGTCAAAACACCAAATACACAAAATAAGGAAAGAATCTTAAAAGCAGTAAGGGAAAAAGGGCAAGTAACATATAAAGGCAGACCTATCAGAATTACACCAGACTTCTCACCAGAGTCTATGAAAGCTAGAAGATCCTGGGCAGATCTCATACAGACTCTAAGAGAACACAAATGCCAGCCCAGGCTGCTATACCCAGCAAAACTCTCAATTATCATAGATAGTGAAACCAAAATATTCTATGACAAAACTGAATTTACACAATATGTTTCCACAAACCCAGACCTACAAAGGATAATAGATGGAAAACGCCAACTCAAGGAGGGAAACTATACCCAAGAAAAAGCAAGAAAGTAATCTTTCAACAAACTCAAAAGAAGATAGCCACACAAACATAAAAATAACATCGAAAATAACAGGAAGCAACAATCACTATTCCTTAATATCTCTTAACATCAATGGACTTAATTCCCCAATAAAAAGACATAGACTGACAGACTGGATCCATAAACAGGACCCAGATTTTGCTGTATCCAGGAAACGCACCTCCTTATTAAAGACAAACACTACCTCAGAGTAAAGGGCTGAAAAACAATTTCCAGGCAAATGGTCCCAAGAAACAGGCTAGAGTATCCAGTCTAATATCGGAGAAAATCGACTTTCAACCAAAAGTCATCAAAAAAGATAAGGAAGGACACTTCATACTCATCAAAGGAAAAATCTACCAAGAAGAACTCTCAATTCTGAACATCTATGCCCCAAATGCAAGGGCACCCATATCCATAAAAGAAACTTTACTAAAGCTCAAAGCACACATTGCACCTCACACAATAACAGTGGGAGACTTCAACATCCCACTATCATCAATGGACAGATCTTGGAAACACAAACTAAACAGAGACACAGTGAAACTAACAGATGTTATGGACCAAATTGATTTAACAGATATCTATAGAACATTTCATCCTAAATCAAAAGAATATAACTTCTTCTCAGCACCTCATGGTACCTTCTCCAAAACTGACCATATAATCAGTCACAAAACAAACCTCAACAGATATAAGAAGATTGAAATAATCCCATGCCTCATATCAGATCACTACGGATTAAGGCTGGTTTTCAATGGCAACAACAAAAACAGAAACCTGGAAGCTGAACATCGCTCTACTCAATGATAACTTGGTCAAGGAAGAAATAAAGAAAGAAATTAAAGACTTCCTAGAATTTAATGAAAATGAAAGTACAACTTACCCAATCCTATGGACATAATGAAAGCAGTGTTAAGAGGAAAACTCATAGCTCTGAATGCCTCCAGAAAGAAACTGGAGAGAGCTTATACTAGCAGCTTAACAGCACACCTGAAAGCTCTAGAACAAAAAGAAGCTAATACACCCAAGAGGAGTAGAAGGCAGGAAATAATCAAATTAAGGGCTGAAATCAACCAAGTGGAAACTAAAAGAACTATACAAAGAATCAACAAAATCAGGAGCTAGTTCTTTGAGAAAATCAACAAGATAGATAAACCCTTAGCCAGACTAACCAGAGGGCACAGAGACAGTATCCAAATTACAAAATTAGAAATGAAAAGGGAGATATAACAACAGATTCTGAGGAAATTCAAAAAATCATCAGATCCTACTACAAAAGCCTATATGCAACAATATTGGAAAATATGGAGGAAATTGACAAGTTTCTAGACAGATACTAAATACCAAAGTTAAATCAGGATCAGATAAACCACCTAAACAGCCCCATAACGCCTAAAGAAATAGAAGCAGTCATTAACAATCTCCCAACCAAAGAAAGCCCAGGACCAGATGGGTTCAATGCAGAATTCTATCAGATCTTCAAAGAAGACCTAATATCAATACTCTTAAATCTATTCCACAAAATAGAAACAGAAGGAACACTATCCAATTCATTCTATGAGGCTTCAGTTACACTGATACCAAAATCTCACAAAGACCTAACAATAAAAGAATACTTCAGACCATTTCCCTTATGAATTTCAATGCAAAAATACTCAATAAAATTCTCGAAAACCGAATCCAAGAACACATCAAAACAATCATTCAACACGATCAAGTAGGATTTATCCCAGGGATGCAGGGATGGTTCAATACCCAGAAATCCATCAATGTAATCCACTACATAAACAAACTCAAAGAAAAAAAAAACCACATAGTCATTTCATTAAATTCTGAAAAAGCATTTGACAAAATTCAACATCCCTTCATGATAAAAGTCTTGCAAAGATCAGGAATTCAAGAACCATACCTAAACATAATAAAAGCAATATACAGCAAACCAGTGGCCAATATCAAACTATAAGGAGAGAAACTTGAAGCAATCCCACTAAAATCAGGGGCTAGGCAAGGCTGTCCACTCTCTCCCTATCTATTCAATATAGTTCGTGAAGTTCTAGCTAGAGCAATTAGACAACAAAAGGAGGTCAAAGGGATACAAATTGGAACGGAAGAAACCAAAATATCACTATTTGCAGATGATATGATACTTTACTTAAGTGACTCAAAAAACTCCACCAGAGAACCGCTACAGCTGATAAACAACTTTAGCAAAGTGGCCGGATACAAAATTAATTCAAGCAAATCAGTAGCCTTCCTATACTCGAAGAATAAACAGGCTGAGAAAGAAATTAGGCAAATGACACCCTTCACAATTGTCACAAACAATATAAAATATCTTGGTGTGACTCTAACCAAACAAGTGAAAGATCTGTATGACAAGAAGTTCAAGTCTCTGAAGAAAGAAATCGAAGAAGACCTCAGAAGATGGAAAGATCTCCCATGCTCATGAATTGGCAGGATTAATATAGTTAAAATGGCCATCCTGCTGAAAGCAATCTACAGATTCAATGCAATCCCCATCAAAATTCCAACTCAATTCTTCATAGACTTAGAAAGAGCAATTCTCAAATTCATATGGAATAACAAAAACACCCAGGATAGCAAAAACTAGTCTCAACAATAAAAAGACTTCTGGAGGAATCAGCATCCCTGACCTCAAGCTGTACTACAGAGCAGTAGTGATAAAAACTTCATGGTATTGGTACAGTGACAGGCAGGTAGATCAATGGAATAGAATTGAAGACCCAGAAATGAACCCACACACTTACAGTCACTTGATCTTTGACAAAGGAGCTAAAACCATCCAGTGGAAAAAAGACAGCATTTTCAACAAATGGTGCTGGTTCAACTGGCGGTCTACATGCAGAAGAATGGAAATTGATCCATTCCTATCTCCCTGTACAAAGCTCAAGTCCAAGTGGATCAAGGACCTCCACATAAAACCAGATACACTGAATCTAATAGAAGAGAAAGTGGGGAAAAGTCTAGAACACATGGGAACAGGGGAGAAGTTCCTGAACAGAACACCAATGGCTTATACTCTAAGATCAAGAATCAACAAACGGGACCTCTTGAAATTACAAAGCTTCTGTAAGGCAAAGGACACTGTCAATAGGACAAAACAGCAGATGTTGGCGAGGATGTGGAGAAAGATGAACACTCCTCCATTGCTGGAGGGATTGCAAGCTGGTACAACCACTCTGGAAATCAGTTTTGCAGACCCTCAGAAATTGGACATACTACCTGGACCAGAAATTGGACATAGTTATACCACTCCTGGGGATATACCCAGAAGATGCTCCAACATGTAATAAGGACACATGCTCCACTATGTTCATAGCAGCCATATTTATAATAGCCAGAAGCTGGAACAACCCAGATGTCCCTCAACAGAGGAATGGATACAGAAAATGTGGTACATTTACACAATGGAATACTACTCAGCTATTAAAAACAATGACTTCATGAAATTCGGAGGCAAATGGATGGAACTTGAAAATACCATCCTGAGTGAGGTAACTCAGTCACAAAAGAACAAACATGGTATGTACTCACTGATAAGTGGATATTAGCCCAAAAGTTCAGAATACCCAAGATTCACTTCACAGCAACTGTTGGGCTGAGCGTGAGGTCCCAGATGGAGGAGTTGGAGAAGGGACTGAAGGAGCTGAGGGAGTTTGAAGCCCCATGGAGGGAGCAACAGTGTCAACTTGCCTGACCCACCGATGCTCCCGGGGACTGGATCACTAACCAAAGAATACACATGGAGGGACCCATGGTGCTGGCCACATATGTGGCAGAGGAGGGCCTTGTTAGTCATCAGGGGGAGGAGAGGCCCTTGAGCCTGAGAGTATTAGATGCCCCAGTATAGGGGAATGCCAAGGAGGGAAGATGAGAGTGGGTAGGTAGGAAGGTAGGGAAATACCCTCATAGAGGTGGGGGGAGGGAGAGGGGCTAGGGGAGTTCCAAAGGGGAGACCTGGAAAGATGGAAACATTTGAAATGTAAATAATCAGTCTATCAGTAAATAAATTAATAATAATAATAAAGATTAAAAAAAATTTTTAAAAAGTAGCAGCCTAAATATGTTAAATGGTGAGATCTAGAAATGAATCAATGGGGAGAGCCTGATACTCTTCTCAAGATTATATTTGTATCTTTCCAGAAAATAAATGAAGTCCCAGATAGCTCCTACTTTGAAACATCTGACCAGGACAGCATCCTGGAGACCACTGGACAAATAAAACATCTGAAGATAAACAACAAACCGGCCCAGAAGAGATGCCCCAAGGAAGAATAAGTCAAAAATGGGGTAAGCAACAATGTCTCAATACCACTGATGCAAAACTGAGGCTGTTATGTTTAATGACTACAAGTTAATTCTCAACTTGTCAATGAAGAATCAGTGCCTTTTGTCAGAGGTGAAGTGGGGATAGGTAAAAGGCACATCTGTATTAGGAGACACTTTGATGCTCTCTTGCTATGCTGAGACTGTTTTGCTTGCTTGCTTGCTTGCTTGCTTGCTTGCTTGCTTGCTTGCTTACTTGGTTTTGCTTTGCTTTGTTTTGTTTTGCTTTCCTTTGCTTTGCTTTGTTTTCAAGTCAGGGTTTCTCTGTGTAACCTTGTCTGCCCTGGAACTCATTCTGTAGACCAGGCTGGCCTCCAAGTCAGAGATCTGCCTGCCTCTTCCTCCCAAGTGCTGGGATTGAAGGCATGCACCACCATCACACTGTTTAACTTATTTATCTTTTTTAACTAAATGATTAGTCTGACTGAATCTTAAAGGCATGCACCACCACCACCACCAGGCTGAGGACTGTTTTTATGCTTTTTTTAATTACCAGTCCTAGGAATGATAACTGAACTACACAGAGAGATTTCAAAAGTAGCTTGTATTATTACTAAAACCATTAAGATTCTCTCTCTCTCTCTCTCTCTCTCTCTCTCTCTCTCTCTCTTTCACACACACACACACACACACACACACATACACACACACACACACACAAAACCTTTGGTAGAAATCAATGAAGAGATGGGTTGAGAACCACAGTTTTACAAACAGAAGTATTATAGAATTTTTTGTTGCTCAAGTGTAATTTTAGTTGTCAGCAGTTTCCTGGAATATATTACTTTAATGTGTACCTCCAAGCTTGCATCCACATAGATTGCATTTGTCCTTAGCATGACTAACCATTAACTTGTATGTCTTAGTTATCTTTAGCAGTTTACAGTAAGTGAGTAATTCTTTTATCAGACCAGGATTTTATAATAAGATCCCTGTTAAGTTTGACCCTTAAAATTGTTATTCTTGAATTAAAGATCCTTTAGTATCAAAGTTAACTTTAAACTATAAATACAGTCCAGTCCGCAGAGACTGATAACTTCATTTTCCTGATAATGCACTTTTTACAAAATGCTAGTTTTTTAATATGACTCATATAAAATAGCTAAAGCTTGACAAAGATATAGCCAACACAGTTCTTATATGATCCAGCTTTACAAACCATCTTGGAAGCCTGATATTGCTTCTTTAGTCTAAAAACAGAATATAATGATAAGCACCTGAACCAAGATGGTGCTTCCATCCTGATGAGGTCACCAGCCAAGATGATGACAAGCCGCATAGTTGCTAGGTCATTTTGAAGTTTCAAGCCCAGTACCAGCTGCTGAGGTGCCTATTTAACCAGACCTGGCCTCCAGGTTCTTCCAGCATCTCTGAGTCCCTATCCTGCCTTCTACCCTGATCTCTCCAGCCCAGGGGCTGGGCTGCCTCTCCCCCAGAAGCTCTTCCCTATATAATCCAGACATTTTGGTTACCTCTTTTGCTCCTCCTATACCTTTGGCCTCCTGGCTACTGCACTTGGTTCCCCTCTCTCCTTTCCCCTCCGCTCCTTCCCCACAAGGTTCAAGGTCATGACCACACTGGACTCTCCCAGATGTGTCTGCCTCTGTCTATGCTCTCCCTCAGATCTATAATAAACTTTCCGCACCCCCATACCTAGAAGCAGACATAGAAATTTCCTTTCTATTTCTTTTTTTCATTCAGTCATCAACCAAGATGGCTACAAGCCACATGTTTGTTATTTACTCCAAAGCAAACCTAAGTCATCAGCCAAGATGGAAGGCTTGCAAGTCCTGAGCATGTTTGTAAGCCAGGGCCTTGAGGAAGATTAAAGTGAACTGAACGTTTTATGGGGAAGGTACCTCAAACCACGATAGCGTTTCTGTCTTGTGGAATATCTAAATCAGTTTAGGTATTAGTAATCGAAAGACGTTGGGCAAGCAGTAGCCATTTATCCAGTGTATATTGAGGCCAAATTTGGACCAGGAGTTGAACAAATGAGCTAGGTATGAGGTTTACCAAATTTTAGATTAGCCTGTAGCAAGACTGAGGCTGGGTACTTCGGAATGGAGAATTTGAAACCCATAGCAGGGTCCATGTCCCCCCGCACTCCTCCCAAATCCTGAGTATCATTTAGGCCCTAATGCTGATTCTCTCAATGAAGAGAACACTTCTTATGAAAGAGGTCTCATGTACTTTGCATTCTGCATCAATAGAATCTATCCTATTACAAATCCTTCATCCCTAGGCCCTTACCCTGAGCACTGCTTATCAGTCAATAGAACTCATTCTTACTGTGAAGGTGACGTGCTTTGCTACTTTGCAAGAGAGTTTCTAAGTAGCCATCCCTGAAGCTTTGTTGTGATAATTGTCACGTGGAGATTTTTTTTCCCCAAAGTTTTACTGATTTTAAATGTATAAGAAAAATAAATCACGAGGTCAGACCCTGGAACTTATTGAACTAGCGCATGCTAAAAAAACTATGCTGACCTGGGTTTCATTCAGATCAGTTTCCTGCAGTTCGCTTGCAGAGACCACCCAACAGGAAATGACTTATGCCGTTCACAAGGGGAGCTGGGAAGTGTAGTTTCACAGGAACCTATCACAAGCCAAAGCACTCAATTTTGCTGTTGCAACTTTAAAGACTTCCAAAATCCAAGACTTTAACTGTGCTTTAATGTCTGAAATGGGAGGAAGATGGGCAGAACCAGGAAGAACTCATAAACAACATAATACCCGGAATGTCTGAAAGAACACAAGCACTGTCTAACTTGGTTTTATGTAGGTCAGAGACATGGCTCTGCATCTTGCTTGCTACCAATACCCAGAACCCACAAGGTGGAAGGAGAGAACCAACTTCTGCAAGTTGTCCTCTGACCTCCACTCTCAGCGTCTGTGAGTGCGCGTGCTCGCGCACACATACATACACACACACACACACACAATTTAAAAATAAAATGTTATAAAAATGTTTAAAGAAAAAATGATTACAAACAGAATAATCCTCTGTTCAAGCCTCATATACACATCTTACTGTTAAATGTAGACCTTAATTAATTCTATCTTAGCATCTAGCATGGTGTTTGGCTGGAATAAATCTTCTTCCCAAAATGAGAATGAGTGTGAACCAGGAGACCATATCATTCTATCCTGTCTGCCTGAGAGAATGTACAATGTAATGTAAATAAAATGTAAAGGAGGCTTGACAGCTCTTTGTTAAGGACTTGTTCTGAGTCACCCATGGGACTACAGAGTACATTGAGAAGCATTGCTTCAGCTGTTGCTTAGACTGCTCTGAACACTCCCATCAGAGCAGCCACTCTTAAATATTAATCCATTAAAATATTTTCTAGTCCCTACTATTTGCTCGGTGCTGTGGAATGGGGTGGGGGTGAGTCCGTAAAATACCAAGAAGTATAGAGTCTATTTGAATCTTAAAACTTCCAGAGGAGAAAGCATTGCTTTTGAGATAACTTCACACAATCAAAACTACAGAAAGAAGTAGAGAGAGGGCAGCAGAGAGCTTTGGGGCAAAAAGGACTCTGGAAATCATGGGAAAGTCTACTCCCTCTAGAATGCCAAGCCAGAATCCAACATCCCCAAGAGACCATCCTAGTCTCCCCAATTTGCTTTGTGACCTAGACAAAGCATGTCACCTCTCTAGTCTGTGGCCCCCAAACTCTAAAATTAGGATAGTCAAACTCAGCTCTCAAGGCTGTTGTAAAGTTTTGCTTTGCTTTGCTTTGGTTTTTTCAGAGTTCAGAATTCAGAGCCGCTGAATTCTGCAGCAAGGTTGCCTCAGGGCAGAAGTGAAAACTGAACAAACCCTAACTCCGAAGCAGGAAAATGGGAGAGATGATTGGGGAGTTACATAAATAAGATTGTTTAAATAACAAGCCCTCTGTTATGACCAAAATAAGGATATAATTTCATGATGGTGTGTTTATTCTCTTTGAGCCTCATACAGTGTAACCTGAAGGATGAGTCAAAGACCGTGCATTCTGCCCTCTAGATCCTGTTCATTTTCTTGCTTCCTCTGTACAGGGAAGACTGACTCTCATTATACCATGTGAGAGAGAGATGTCTCTTCCAGCCTGAAGCGTTGAAAAACTCTGTAGGTTAAGCTCCCTTTGGGGATCACATATCAGATTGTCTGCATATCAGATATTTACATGACCACTCATAACAGTAGTAAAATTACAGTTATGAAGTAGCAACTAAGTAATTTTATGGTTGGGGGTCATCACATGAGGAACTGTACTAAAGGGTCTCAGCATTAGGAAGGCTGAGAATCACTACTGTGGGGGTGATCCTTCAGCTTCATCCTTGTCTACCACAGAACATTGATTAGCCCAAAGCCCTCCGCGGATACATGTGAATGAGAAACAGAATGTTGCTGTGTGAAGACAGATCAAAGGTCTGAGTGTTATTACAGCATAACTGAAACTATCTCAATACAGCAGCAGAAAAGATGTAAAAAAGAAAGCATGTTTGATGATAATAATCTAATACGACAGATTTCACAGCCCAAAAAGGATATTAAGTTTTACAATATCATTTTATACTCACTAAAGGTTTGCTCCATCAAAATGAGGTATCATGCATGACAGCTTATGAATTTAAGTGTATAAACTCAAATTTTTATAAAGAAAGCCTGTTGAAAAATAGAGAGATGACTCAGTCAGCAAAATACTAGCTATACCAGCATGCAGAGCTGAGTTCAATGCTCAGAAACCATACAAAAAACCCAGACATGGTGTCTGATGCTTATAATTCCAGTACTGAGGAGGTAAAGACAGGAAGCTCCCTGGCTGTCATGGTCAGTCCAACTAGACTACTAGATAAACTCTAGGCCAGAGAGAAATCTTGTCTGAAGAAGAGGAGGAGGAGGAGGAGGAGGAGGAGGAGGAGGAGGAGGAGGAAGAGGAGGAGGAGGAGGAAGAGGAGGAGGAGGAGGAGGAAGGTTTTTAAAGTGCTTGACACCTGAAGACCACCACCCAAGGTTGACCTCTTGGCTTCCATACAAATGCTCATACAGCCATATATCCATGTATATATACATAAATACATACAAAAAATAAGGAAGAAGTGAAACCACGTGAGAAGTCAAGGGGTTTCAGCAGAAAAAAAATGATGATTTTTTTTTATGTTTTTATTCTTTGAAAGTTTCATACACGTATACAGTATACTTTATTCATCTTCATTTCCATTACTCTCCTGTACCCCTCCCTCTTCTGCTAAAACCCTTCATCACAAGAAGCTCCCCTTTAACCTTTACATCCTTTTATGTAACTGTGGCCCACTGAATTTCATTAGGTCTGCTCGCACGAAGGAGGATATCTATTGGAGCATGGGCTGTGTTTCGATGTGTGCACCACTAAGAAAAGTGACACCCGTTTCCACCTAGCAAACCACGGAGTGACTTCCTCAGGAATAGGCAGGACCACAGGCATTGTGGCCCAACCACTATGAGGTGTTGACAGGCCCAGTCGCATGCAGATGCTGTGTGGGGGAGGGAATGGAAAGGAAGCACAGTTACAGCGAGTGGGTGAAAGCAATTGTCATTTCACATTCCGGAGACATCTTTTTGCTGCACACCGCCTTTTCAACTATGTCTTGCATCATTTCCATCCTTTTGTCCGTGTTCCTGGAGCCTTGGATGAGGTGGTACAGATGTCCCATTTAGCCAAAACTGGTAATAAGTTCTCCTATACGGCACATGACCTCCGCAGCCTTAACAGAGCTGACAATACCAGGCTCTTAACTGGGTTTACAGTAGCAGGCATGAATTCCCTCTGATAGAGCAAGCCTCAAATTAAATCAGAAAGCGGTTAGTTAACCTTCTAATCAGCATAGTGACTAGGAACACTATGAAAGCTATCCAGCAAGGAGGAGGTCTCCAATTCTGATATAGCTTGATCTTTCTGTGTTCTGTGTGCAAAGTGTGTGATACACTTTCTTCAGCAATAGAGTCCTATAATCAAGTCCTTGGGGGCAACCAACCGCAATGGTTTGGGAACCTCTGTAGCTTCCATGACCAACAACTTGTAAGAACATATCCCATACCTGGAATTGGGATTTTCATTCAATCACCTATAGATACATGAAGGAGCATTGGTATGAGATGTTTTTAAAGGGTCACTGACTATTGAAGTTTATTTTAAGTAGACTTCAAAGGGGCATATGCAAAAGCTGGAGTGATGGCTCAACAGTTAAGAACACTGATTGCTCTCCCAATTTGAGTCCCACTGGAATCAGTGACATCTTGTCTCTGTGGGCACTGAGGGCATGTGATACACAGACATATACTCAAGCAAATACTAACACACACAAAATAAGAAAATAAACTATCAAAAAATATTTGAAGGCAGATACAAGAAAAGTGGCTATTGCAATGGCAGGGTAAGAGCCACAGTGGCTTAGGAGTGATAGGTAGTAGTCAGGACCTAACAGAGATTATTAACTGACTATGGAAAGTGAGGAGAAAAAAGAAAAAAGAGAAATGGGAAGATTAGCAAAATCTGGCTGAACCATTAGAAGGGAGGAATAGCTAGACACTCATTTGAGAAGTCTCCAAAAGAACTACTTTGCTAAACAGGACAATGGTTTAACTATAGATCTAATAAATCTCCATTAGGACACATCTAAGTAAAAGATCAGGGTTGGTAAGTCTGAAGTTCTCAGAAATAAAAAAATCTAGAATGAAGATTGAAATTTAGATTTCATCAGTTTTTTGATTCTATTTACAGCTGGATGATGATCTGAGAGCACCTGAAGTAAGAAATCCCACATAGAAAAGAGATCATGGCCAGTATCTATCTACACTCTGACACTCTGCATTGAAATGAGAGAGGTCAGAACAAATCTGCAAGAGAGACTGAAGGAGCAGTGAATTTAAGGGAGAAAGGTGCTCTTTGGGTGACCACTGCAAAAGCTATCTTAGAAAATCTAATCCAACTGTATCAAATGCTGCCAATACAGTAAGATTTTAAAATAATATTAACTTAAGAAAACTGAATTTTGATCAAAAAAGATTTTAGGAAGACACGGGTTTTATAGGGTGGTGAGAATGAAAGCTTATTGGAGTAGGCTCAGAGAATAGAAGAAAAAACACCACCACCAACAACAATAACAACAATAAAAACTAGAGACAATGAAATGAAATTAAAATAGCACATTAAAAATAATGCTATAAAAAGATGAGCACGATGGTATAAGCTGATACCAGAGCTGGAGAGATGGAAGTGGATCTCTGAGGTCCCTTGGCTGGCAGCTCCAAGCTAGTGAGAGACGCTGTCTCCTAAAACAAAGTAAATAGGGCCAGAAAGGTGACTCGCTGGGTAAAGATGCTTGCTACCAAGACTAACAACCTAAGTGCAATACCTGGGACCCACATAGCAGAAGGAGAAATTCAGACAATGGCATGCATGTGCACATAATTACACACACATATATGCACACACATGCATGTGAACACAATACACACACACACACCATACATAGATAAGATAAAAAACACCTACAGCAAGCACCTAGAAATGAGACATAAGATTTCCTCTGGTCTCTTTGTGCACACACACCTGTTTGTACTTTTTACCCCCACTGTAGCCATTGCCTCTGTGTATGTGTGCATGTGTGTATGTGTGTGTGTGTGTGTGTGTGTGTGTGTGTTTCCAGTGAGAGAAATAATCCAGTATGTGTGCACTATTTGCATATTTGTTTATACTCAAGTGGACAGTGGGAGAGTCTAGGTTCCCAGACCTTCTGTAGATCTTCTGTTCCATCAGAGTGAGAGAACATGACAAGCTTGTGACTGCTTCAAAGAACAAACCACAGTCCATCTGATAAAGCCTGCAGCCTCTAAGCCAGTGAACACCATACTGTGAAGCCAACTGATTACAGAAGCGGCTTATGATACCACCACCTCACTAACACACTGTTTTATATTTAGTTAATTTTTGCTGTCAAAGGCTTCATTATGCAGTTCGAAGAGCTGAGCAATACCACGGGGTTTAAAACAAGAATCCTCCCCAGCCAACTCCTCCCTCAGCCCAGACACCATCCCCACAGTCACTTTCAAATCCCCCATTTGTTTCTCTTCTTTCTTGTCATATTTCTAGGTCACAAGCTCACAGGTTTTCTAAGCAGTTTCCCAGGATTTTAACTTTTGACTTCAGAAAAACAAAGATTTGGCTGTATTAATCTACAGATCACAGCATAATCACTGTATCCCTTTCTATACTCTCAATAAAGTCACAGCAAAATTCGTTGTTAATATTTAATGTTGTATTACTAGCTATAATAATGTGACTTACAGCTAAGTCATTTGGTGTGCTATAATTACACATCTTTTTTGAATCATTTTTTCTTAATTGCTTTGGTTCACGTTTGCTTAGCGTTGTACGTACCTGCAGTTAATGCGTAATCTCCAAACAACTAAACCTCCATCTTCGTACAAGTACTCCCTTCATTCAATGTTAGCTGCCGGCTACCTACCCACTAGGGTCCTGCCACTCTGCCTCTCTCAGGACTGGGCCCTCAGGATGAGAATTCCTTTTCCATTGTCCTCTTTGAATCCTTTCTGTTATATCTGAGATCTTCCTCTTAGTTTATTCAATGTCCTTCCTCTTCAATGTCCTGAGTCAGGATGCCTAAAAGGTACATTTTTATGACCTAATAGCTGTGGAGGAATTTTTTTTTTTTAGTTTGGTTTTTTGAGACAGTGTTTCCCTGTGTAGTCCCTGACCGTCCTGGAACTTGCTCTGTAGAACAGGCTGGTCTCAAACTCTGCCTGCCTCTGCCTCCCAAGTTCTGGGTGTAAAAAAAATGTACCACCACTTCCCAGCAAAATTCTTTTTTAATATGGTATTTTAATCAATTTTTAAGAATCTCATGCATATGTGCAGTATATTTCACTTATATTCACCCCCACACTCCTAATTTCTCTCATATCTACTCTCATTCCCATTCCAACTTAATGTCCAGATAGAAACATGATAGATAGATAATGGTGATAGATAGTTTTAGAGATATAAAACTTACAGTCTAATGTATGCTTCCTGTATACAATTGAAGTGGAAATTTCTGTTTGTGTCATGTGACGTTTTGCTGAAGCAGACCCATGAGAGAACTGGGGGTGTTAGAGAAAGTATAGGTAGGACCTAACAGACAGTGACAGGGCACTTGCATTGCTAGCTGTGCAATACTTCACTGGTCTCACATCTTTGCTGATCTTCATTTCATTAAGAGAGGCACGGGAGAGAACTTCTCCTTGAATTTTGGCTGGTTCTCATTCCAGCTGACTTGCTCCAATTCGGCAGAGGCCTAGGTGTTTCTGCTGGATTGTGTCACTGCTGCTGATTCGTGCTTGGTGAACTGGACTGTTGGTATCCTGACACTACTAACTGGACTGTTGGCATCCTGACAATAGAGATTGGAATCGCCCAAAAAAACTACTTCTAAATAAGTTCACATCCCCTTGTCCTTTTTACCATCTTTTCTTCCCTACCTTTTGACTGTGGGCTAGAAAAAGGAGGTTGAAGCATTTGAGAACACTTATTAAAGTAGATTTTGAAAAATCTAAGCCCACATACCACGGCATGGGCCCATCCTCTGGAGCATGGTAGACCTACCAAGAGCCATACCCTTAAAAAAAGACTGACTCTCCTTTTCCCAGAAACTATCAATTGCCACTGTCTTCTCAGCTAGGGATGGAGTTCACGTACCCCTCCATGTCCCATACTAGAATTTTGACTGGCTTGACCCTGTGCAGATCTTTTGTAAGCAACCATAGCTTCTATGAGTTCATGGGTAGAGCATGGCTAGATAGAAGGCTTCATTCCTCTCAACCATTATTTAAACCACATATGCTTCGTAGCTTTACTCAATATAGAAAGCATTTTCTATTGCATGCTCATCAGAGTTAGTGGTAAGAAGTACAATCTCATTTACATAGTCCTCTTGTCTGTGATCTTGTTTCCCCTAAGGGTGATCTACCAGTTATGATCCCTTGTCATCTGGAACATTGCCATGATGTGCCTTGAGATGATTCTGTTGTCACTTCAGTCAGTGAAGTCCTAAAATCTGGAAATGTTGGAACAAGCCTAGCACAGTGGAAAGAAGTCCCATGTATCTGTCCCGGGTGCTGCGGCTCTGGGTGGGACAGGAGGCACGGGGGGGGGGGGGGGGGGGGCCACTCATCTTCCCACACAGTCTGACGAGCAGGTGGGGGCTGTAGAAAGCATTTGCAGGCCCTGCCCATGGGGGTAGGGGGGAGGAAGGGGACCATTACTGGAAACCGTGTGGCAGCCTTATCCATGGGTTCTCTAGCCTGGGGCACCGCAGTCATGGCAGGTTGCCGCAGAAGGGCTAGCTGGAGCACTGCTGGAGTTCCTGCCAGCACCGGGTCTTGGCACCTTGGGGCGTCAGACTAGCTGCTTAGGTTTGGGTGAATGGGTACCATCTGGGAGCACTGGAAAGCCTTAGAGAGAGATTAGACAAGGCTCCTTAATCGAGGGCCGGATTCCTTGCTTTCCATGGAAGGTCCAGATGAAGAGACAGCCCATAATTCTAAGACATTTACTTTCATTGTGTGGAGAGTGGCATGGATGGAACTGTAGCCCTGCCCCTCTGAGAGAGGCGAGGCACATATAGTAATTGGAAAGGGGCATGGCTAAGCTTTTAGGTGTCTCATTAACACGGGGATGGCTTGGGGCTGTGTGGCCATGCCTCTACCTGAGGAGGGGTGGTTCATGACCACAAATGGAGCCAAAAGCCTCTCGGGAGCATTGGCATAATGTTTCTGGTCCCTTGCGGATTCTGCTGGGTCGCCCAGAATTTATGCCTGTGCTCAACTGGGTGCCAGACTGCCTGTCACAGATCACTGCCCCACATGGAAACATGTCCTTTTGTTCTGTAAGTTTTTCTTCACAATCTATGTTAATCTTTTCTGGTCAGTTTTCTAGTTTTCCTACACAGGATTCTTTTTCTTCAATTAACATTTTAGGTTAGCATACGAGGTGATGGGTTTCATCGTGGCATCTTTGTACATACATGTTGCTATACTTTCTTCTCATTCTTTCAGCTTGTTCTACTTTCGATGTTTTTAAGCTCAAGGTCAATTTTATGAGAGTTTAAAAGACAAACAATAGGAGAAGCAATGTGTAAATCTCAGCAGCTGTCTGGAGAAGAAAGAGAGCGAGGCAGCCTTTTGATTTAGGTGTAGAAGTCATCAAGTAATCACAGGAC